>CALNXK010000632.1:0-65000 GCA_942486035.1 Porites lobata | reverse complement strand
TCCTAAATTAATACGGTTTAGTTATCTAGGTTTCCGAAGGCTTAGGTAATATCAAAGAGAGGTTAGTCTTTAACATCAACAGCCAAGTTTGTTTGACTGTAGTTTCCATTTGACACAAAAACAACAGACAAAAAAACAGCAGATGTTGATGTAATATAACCTTAGTTTTGATCATTTTTTAGATAATTCAGGAAGGAAATATGAGAATGAAATGACAATTAAGATAGTAATTAAATCCTAAATTAAAATGGTTTAGTTATTTTGCTTTCCGAAGGTTTAAATAATGTCAAAGAGAAGTTAGTCCTTCACATGAACAGCCAAGTTTGTTTGACTGTTGTTTCCAGTTGACACAAAAACAACAAACAAAAAAAACAACAGATGTTGATGTAATAAAACCTTAGTTCTGATCATTTGTAGATAATTTAGGCAGGACATATGAGAATGAAATGATAATTAAGATAATAAATAATTGATTTGTATAAGATTTTTATCCTATGCGATGGTTTGAATTATTAGGCCTAAGCAAGCTTGAGATAGAGTGAAATTTTTAGGTTTAGAAGAGACCTCCATTATCAGTTGCCAACCATTAGAGAGATTTTTTATGACTATCAGCTCAATTTGATGTCACTTGTAAAAATCTACCCACGCCACCCCAGTGCGATTCAGTGTCCAGACCTCTGCCCTCGGATCCTCCATCGACACACCTACTCCGTGAGCCGGCACAATGGGCGCTTTCCATTTAGGAAAAAAACCCGGAAATTTCGGTGGTAGCAAAAGTGGAATTTCCGATTGGTAAAAAGTTGTTCCAATTGGTCGTAAACCCCGGTACGTGGCGGTGCCCGACCGTGGACCTGGAACTGGTACAAACTACGAGAAACGTAAATGGAACACGAGATTCCGTTCGGAAATTCCAACCGGGAAAACGGGACTACCTTTTTCGATTTTCCACTTTTTCTGGGAATTTTCCAGTGGGACGAACCGACGAAACGTGTTCCATTTACTGCCGAACCGGAAATTCCGGAAATTTTGAGTAAATGGAAAGCGCCCAATGTTACGACCCCCGTTTTTCATCCTACCACAGTGGAACATCCCCAGACATATTGTTTGCAGGTAAGCACCTTACTGTTTTTTTTTTTTTTTTTTTTTTTTTGGAAAAAGGTGTGGGTAGTATTATGACAAAATGAATGAAGCCCCAAGAACATAAGAAGCAAACTCTCACCTTCCTCCACAGTGTCCTACCCACTTGGGAACAAACGGCCAAATTTTCGAAGTGCCCAACTGCCCCCAGCATGAATTACAGGATCAGATAATTAAAGTTTCCCAGGATTTCTCAGTTGGAATATCTCAGAGGCCATCAGAATTCACACCTTCTCAGAGGCAGAGCTTCCACAGCCCTGCACAGGCGAGGTTGGCTAGATTAAACATGACCTTTCCCAAGTGATGGGCTCCTAATCTTGTGAGTGTGCCACCTTAGATCTGAAATTAAATAAGAAGCTAAAACTTTAAGTCGACAATGCAAGCCCGTTAGCACTTTAAAAACATAGTAGCCCTGTATTACTTGGTGTTACGATAAAATTCCCAAAAAGAGAAAGAGTTAGTAACAATCCTACCTTTTCACTAGTTTATATATATATATATATATATATATATATATATATATATAACGTCACATTACTAGCTGCAAATAGCAACATGCTGGTTTACTAACAGGCAAAAACCTAAAGTAAAAAAAAACAACAACAACAACAAAAACAAACAAACTGACGACTGATATTTACGAAGGAACTTTTGTAACACCAAGAAATGTGGACGTGCATATTATAAATAATCCGAACATAATTAAAGAGAATGTGATTGTCACCAATAGTCTGCTGTCTTGAATACGCTACTAGGTTGTTTGAAAGCTATTCTAAAAGTTCTTTGTGCTCTCCGATGGAAAAACCGTTGCAAAGATGCAACTTTGTAAGTTGTGCAATCAGTGCTAATTTTTGTCTCTAGAGTTGAACTAGAATCAAAATTGGCAATAAAAAAACAGACCAGTGATGACCTTACACACTATTAAATAATTATATCGATGAAATATTAGATAAATTAAATCTAACCTGAATAATGTCCCTGAGTTGAGACGCAGAGCTTTGTATTGCTGAAGGTTAACCCTTACATGCTAAGCATATTAATTTTTCTATATTTGGGGGTTTTGTTTTGTTTCTAAATGTTTCATTTTTGATGGTAAACTTTTAGAAGGCAGCGAGAACTTATGCCTTGTGCATGTAGTATGCCAAAAAATTAGATTTGAGAAAATGAACTAAAAACTTAATTTTTTTCTCTGTGGTCCTATATAAAGGTTATCCAAAAAGTATTCAAACTGACTTTTTTTAAAATGCAAATACAGAAATACTTACCTCAGTCTCTGGCTAAGAATGATTTATTCTAGAGAAATATTTCAATTTATGCTAGTTGAAGCCTGGTTAAAGGTCTTAATCGTGCTAATGAGCTTGCTGTTTGTTGTATAAATATTATAGGGTTATAATTACAATGGCTTCACTTGACTACAGTACTAACAGAATTTCTATTAATTCTCTATAAGTTGACTATTTAAATGCAAAGACCCCATAGAAATTAAAAGAATTATGGTCTTCATAATCCTTGAATTACTTAAGAAAACTGGTAGTTTGCAGTTATATGAAACAATATGTGCAAATGGTATACCTGCCAACTTTTTCTGAGATATAAGCGTGAGATTTTTATCCTGGGAGTGCTGGGATTTTTGAAGACGACACAATCATTTCCGAAGATTCCCGAAGAAGTCCTAAGTCTTCCGCAGACGTCCGAAGTCTTCCGAAGACGTCCAAAGTCTGCCGAAGTCTGCCAAGGGGGAGCTCGCTCCTTGTGCTTTTCACTTCAAAAATCAGAGATCGCGAGGAAGGTATTGCCATTTATTCATTTTACACATGGTTTTCTTTCCTCACATGGGTCTGAGTTAACATATTTTTGGAAATTGTGTCAAGCAGGACAGCAACAACTCACATTTTTCAATCAGGCCTGAGAAATTGGCCCGCAGGCGTGAGCCGGCGTGAGATCGAAGTTTTCAACCCGCAGGCGTGAGACTCACGCCTAAGGCGTGAGAGTTGGCAGGTATAAAATGGTCTAATGACAAATGGTAATAATAATAAAAATAGTTATGCAAAGGAAGCAGTATTACCAACTGTTGCAACTTTGGAGGCAAAAAATTTCAAAGTTAAATATGATTTCCTGAATTTTTCCCAGGGTACCTGCAGACTGAAATGTATGCAAACTATGATATTAATTATTATTTGTGTTTCAGTGCTTAAGTTTGAGATTGAAATTCTCTGATCAATATTTTTTTACCCCTAGATATTATAAACAAATGAGGTTTTAACCAAATTTTATGAGTTTTCAGTTTTTAACTGTTTCCTTTGCTTATTAATTTAAGAACAACCCCACTTAACATCAATTTGCCTTCTCAAATCTGAAACCAATTTTTCCAAGATTACTTGTCTAAATATAAACTTTGCTCTTAACCTGGGAAGGGTAGAGGATGCTTCCATGAAATTTTGGTAGTGAGGTGTTGATTCCTATATACTGGTACTATTAGTAATTATTTAGCAATAATTATCATTCAAAAAATAAAAACAAATAATTAATGACCAAGGGATATGTTCCCACCCCAGTGATGTTAAACAAGATTCCAAAGAGCAGTTTAAAACTAGGTTACCTGTTTTCAGCCAAAATTGAATTCATTTAAGTCCCAAATTTAAATGGGTGGAGACTGGTGTGTTAATGGTAACCTGGATGTATTGAAGCAAGATAGTTACTATAGTTTATGGTTGGATCACAATAATATTACTGTCCACCAAGAGTCCTGGAAACCATTTTTGTATTTTCAGACCACATTATGTGATTTTCCCTACCCTACTTCAGGTATGAACTGTTGTCTTTAAAAATGGAATGATAAAACCCCGGTTCCAGAATGCACAAAATCTTTCTCTACATCATATATAGCTCTATTATTTTGATATATACCTTATGTAGCTTTTGTAAGGGAATACTCTCTCACAAAGACCTACACCCTCATACTGAAATTTCCAGTGAAATCCAAGATATTTCAGAGAAAAAAAACATAACATCTTATGCAAGCCATCAGCTAGCTCACTTATCCAGTTCACCATGACGGGCTTGGAAACTGGTGCAAAGAAAACTGGTGGTAGGAACCTTTAGCTATATCAAGAAAGGCACAAGGAGGTATCCATGGTATCCTGCAAGCAACAACTTTAAAAGTGGCCACACCAACTGTCACACTAATTTAATCATCAAACTAATAAAAAACTAAAACCTGTGCTTCAAATGTGACCTTCTGTAAACTTAACAATGTTTGACTGCCACTGTACAAAGCAATGACTGGTGTGATATCATGACTGAATTACCCATGAAATAATGTCTGTGGAACAAACATACATTGTAGAAATTTCATACTAATGACCTATCACCTAGGTCATGTATCTGATTGGTTGAGTCATGAGGTAAATTTGCCTCAAACAAAGAGAAGTAATTCCCAAATCTGAGTAAGTGATACATCATCAGTATGGAATTTCTGCACTCCTTCCTCAGATGATGTTTCGTGGCATCTCAAAATGTTGGCTGGTTTCTTTGACAAACAAAACCACTGCTTAATGGAATCCTGTGGTGAAAATGTTACCTTTAACTAACTGGTTGAACAAGCAAGTGCCAGGGAGCAATTTTTTAACTGAAGACCACAACTTAACATTCCTTGAAAGAATAATTGATTCATCCAATAAAACAAACCCTACAAGTAAATGTAATGCTGATAAATAACACTTCCCAATGGCCTCTGTTTGTGCAATGGTGGCACACACACTGGAATTATTACTACAATGTACTAAAAATGTGGAATTTAACTTTAAGATAATAACATTAATGAATTAATAATTATTTCAGTTTGTCACATGACTGAAAAAGTGTCTAGATGCATATAAAATGTAAAAGATTTTCGAACTGACTCCACCTGTCCTTATTAAGAGACCGGTGAAAATTAATTTTCCCTGATAAGAAGTAAATATTTAATTTCCGCAAATAGACTATTTTCTGGAACCCTTTAATACAATACTTAAAAGTAATTTCTGAAGGTTGCAATTGTTTTCCAAAAAAAACACAGCTATTATAAGGAAGTTCTTTCCGTCATACAACAACTGGGTATTAAATGATTGTTGTGTATTAATTTTTATGTGATATATAATATTTTAAGTTCTATTCTTATGTCTAAAAAAAAGTTGTGTGAATGGGGGTTGTGGAACAACAGCTGGGTGAAAAACCTCTCCGTACGTCCACTTGCTCCTAGGAGGAAAACCCCAGGCCAGCTGTACCCCTCATTCAGGCATCCCAGGCAGGGCCAAAACTTTTGACTTGCTTTTTGTCATCAGGTTTTCTATGTTATTATTATTGCTTTTATTTAGAGAGTGAGATAATATTAAACTAAGATGTTTTAAAATAATAATTACACGATTTCTAGTCAATTAAAATATCATGCAATACAAACCAGATGCTGCAAGACTCTCCACAATGCACAGCCCAACTCTTGACCTGGTACACATGATGTCTCATATCACTTGCCCTCTATCCACCCTCTCTATTCTCTTCTAAACAAGGTTCTTGTACTAGGTGATGTCATCCAGCCAGCTCTAGTTTGCCCTCTCCATTGCCCAGCCAGCTGTCTTGTTTCCCCTCGAGTCTGTCCTCTCCATTATCCAGTTGCCTTGTACTACATGTAGGTGTATCTTATGTGATTCTGCTGGTTGATGTGTTCCCATCTAGTGTCCAACACTGTTCGCCCATGTAACCCTCTCTCAGTCTACCATGCTTGTTATTGCTTTCTGATGGACAAGAAAGAAAATTCACTTCTCATGAACATTTAAAATTAAAGGCACCAGTAAATTTTAATAATAAGTGCTTCTACCAAAAGATGTATTCTGAGTGACAGGCAAAGGGTACATGTACATGTATTACCAATTTGAAAAATATTTACGTTACATGTATCTTCCAGAGTACAACTGATACAAAGGTCGACAACATAAGGCAGCATTCATTATGTATACTGCAGGGGGCGGGGGCACAGAGGATATTTTTAAAATTTTTTTAAGATCCCCCATACATCATAGAGAAGTTTTTGACAACCCCCCCCTCCACCCAGTCTTGCAAAGGAAAGTAAAATATAGGCAATACTGATGAAATGGTGGAGAGGTCAATGTTTAAAATAAAAAAACTAAAAACAAAAGGTAACCAAAGGTTCACAGAGTTTTGTGAAATAAAAATACCCAAAGAAGAGGATATAAAGGTACAAGCAGTGTACTTTTTATGGCCCAAACTCTGTCTCAAATCACTTTGGCAACTGAGGGAACTGACTTAATCTTCAGTGGGGATGCTCTTGAACATGTAGATTCTGCTATTCATTACTTAGAGAAGCAAAGTGTTGTTGATGTTTAAGATGATGATGATGATAATGGGAACGATGATGTTGTCAATGCTGCCGATGATGATGATCATGATGATGATTATGGTGGAAATGAAGAGGGTACTAAGAATTAATTTTGGTGACAATGATGAAGATTAGAACATGCCTTCACAAAGAAAGTTGTAATGTGTTTTGTACAGTTTTATAATAACATTTGTCACCAAATTTTAAACTGGTGACATTTTTTTCAAGTTGTGTATGCTATAGTTAATTTTGAGCTATCAAACACTTTAAGACATTCCAATGTCAACTTGTTTGCATAGGAATACTAATAATATTATTATGAAATATTTTGCAGGGGCGTAGCCAGCCCATAGACCTGTACATTCGGGCCTACAAATTTTTGGTTTGATCACTCTACTCACTTGTAATAAATTATGTGTTGTTGGGGTGAGCTGAAAAGCTTAAGAGCTCAAAATGTTGGTGAGGCCAGTAATTATGTGGAAAGAAAAGTCAGCCAGGCCTACAACTAGTCGAAAAGCTGGCTATGCCCCTGCTTTCTATGGCTGTTATATTACTTTATAGAGCTCTTTAGTGTGGTTCCAGAAAATATCCATACCAACCCCACAGAAGGGATCGGATTTTCCAGGGGGGGGGGGTCAATTTGCCTAGTATTCCAGTGGGGAGGAGGGGTGCACGATAGGGAAATATTTCCCAAGGGTTCTCATGATGCGTAAGAGAGTAACAAAGAAAAAACACAAAAATTTACCATGACAATTTATTTGCGAAGATTATGAAAAACTACGAAAGGGTTAATGAACATAGCAAACATAATAATTATTTTGTCAGTCCATTGGCGTGACGTCTCGCGCGAAACAGTTTGCCGTTTTTAAACGGATTTTACAGGACTTTTATTATTACTAAAAAAGTCAAGTGTTTTTATTGTAAAGCTAATTACTTTTACAGTGTAAGTCAACAGCAACTACAAAATTTCAATGAAAAGTTCAATCTTTCTTTAACTGGAAAATTGCCTTTATTTCTGTGTTTAGCAGTAGCCACTGAAATCAGGACTAATGAATGGACTGAAATGTGTGGTTCCAGAAAATATCCATACCACCCCCACAGACAGGATTTGCCATATGCCCCCCCTCCCCTAGGGATTTTTCCAAAATCAGCCCCCAAAATTTACCCCAACCCCTCCCCTCTGGAATTTCTAAAATTTTTGCACACCCCTGGAAATATTGCGATCTCTTATTGAAGTGAACAAAGAAGTACATGTAGTTTTGTTCGCTAGGATGCCAAATTTTGTGACTTTCATGTATTTTCTGTTGAATTGTATGGCAGATAGGCAAATTCCTTATGCCAACTCCTTATGCTCTCAAGTCACAAACAAATTTTGTGAGTTTCATGTATTTTCTGTTGAATTCTACAACAGATAAGCGAATTCCTTTTGCGCTCAAGTCACGAAGAAATTGTTGAAAAAGTTCTTGGCCACACAAAAAGTTAAAGCAAGGTCGTGAGGGAAATATAACTGTACTTTTCACTCACCGCATCAAGAAGAAAGCAAGACTTGAAGAAGTATAAACAAAGAGATCAGGACAGTGCGAGTATCAAATTTTGTTTGACCAAATTTGCATACATGTGTATTTGAGTTTGCGGTAAAATTGCACGTTGCTGATTTCATTGATAAGAAAATTGTCATGCAATGTTTAACGTGCTGGAAAAGACTCTCGAAACTTCTTTGTGATAGAGAAACAGTCAAAAGAAGAAGAAATGCAACCAATTAAAAATTTTTTGCGTAAGGCCATCCCCCTTTTTTTTCATTTAGCGTTGCATGCGTTTCCTGATATTGGGTTGGTCGGTTGGATTGAAAAAAAAAAGAAACTAAAAAAAAAATCACAAGAAGTCTCAGAATAGAAGGCCCTGGTACCCCAGGACAACGTTAAAAGTTAACATTCTGCACAAAAATAATACATAATTATTATACTGTAAAAAATGTTCCTGTTTTTGTTCCTGTTCCTGAATTATTTCAAGAGATGAAAAATGGTTTAACTACATCGTTACTTTTTTTTTTTGGAAAATGCCAAAAAATTGGGTTGGTCAGACGACACTAAAGGGAGAAAAAAAAGAGGATGGCCTAAAGGATAAAAAATATTATTTTCGGGAAACTTGTTGAAAAAAACTTAAGTATTGAAGGGTGTTACTAAATAGAGTAACGCAGTAACAAGTAAAAAGTAATGGAGTAACGAGAAAACGAGTAACAGGATAAAAATTCAAGAGGTTAAGAAAAAAAAACAATCAATCCTAATGAAAGAAAAAACATAAAAATGGTTGTAATATCATAGTAATGATCTTTACCAATCTCGAAAAATAATGTGTATTCCAAAAAGAGTTTAAAACAACGACCTCAACCCCTCCCTCCAGCAAAGTCCAAGGTATTTTCGCGCCGAAAAAGTCACCTGGCTATGGCTGTTATAGGGGGCCGACCTGCACCCATTCCAAACAAGGTTTGTGATTGGCTGGGAAAACAATGGGGATGGTGACATAACAATGCCCCTATCGCTGAAAACAATAGGTAGTGCAGGTTACAGGGACCAATGAAATAAGAGGTTTGGATGGGTGTACGGTTATTTTCTCACAGCCATGAGGAGACCGAGAACAACCATGCATGGAGGAAGGTGAGGTACACATTTTCTTTCTGATTGCCACAATCATTAATTTTCATTTCAAGAAGAAAAAGCTCTGTCAGGTAAATCAAAATCATAGAACCTTGTTGGGCCCTTATTACGGTTACCAACTAACCAATAAAAAGTACTCGATTGCCAAGGCTTACAAACAGTTTGCTTGTTTATTACTCCCGGGGTTATTACCTTTTCTGCTCAACTTTCAATGTCTTGCAAATGTCTTTTAACTCCTCTCGAAAATACGGGATTCAACTTAATACTACCTTCCAAAAGTTAATTACAGTGAACTTTTCTACTGGTTTAAAAGGAACTATAAATTATGTTGAAAAATATCCTCCCCATGTAAAGACTCTGAAACAGAGTGCAGAGCGAGACTAGTTTTTAGATCGATTTTCAAATAAAGTAAAGTAAAGAAAAGAAACATTCAAATGGATTGGTTTGCTCAAAATTGCATTTAACATCAATCAATACAGAATAACCAAAACATTGTTACTGCCAGGGCATGAAATTAACTCTTTTTTGTAGGATCCACTTGGCTACTTAATACTCAAAGTGGTAGCCAATTCCATAAGTCGAATAAGTCCTGAGTCCCCAGAAAAAAAATATAAACAAAACAAAACAAGAAGAAACAGAACAAACAAGGAGAAAACAGCTGGTTTTCTAGATGTTATTTTAGAGCTGAGATCGTCCAAATCAACAAGTTTTGAACCCAAATAATTCTAGCAGGTAATCAAAGTAAGCAAAGAGGACCCCTACATATCTACTTGGCATACGCCAGCAACAGAGTTTCCTAGTGAAATATGTGACATTTTGCATGATCGTCATACAGACATTGGTGTTTGTATTGGTTGCAATTTCACGCCCTGATAACATGCAATTTATTACACGAACTCATTGTGAGCCAAATTTTAATTTGTTAAGCCTGGGCTTAATGGATAGCTTAAAGGCAGCTACGCCCCTGTCAGCGCTGAATTCTGTCAGGGACTTTTCCACTTATGGTCACGCTTCGGCAAACTTTAAAGATAAAATTGGTGTGTTATATGAAACGCCTGAGCTAAGACTGATAACAACAACTAACAGTATTTTGAAGTCGTAGAAGAGCCCTCGTTTCCACTGACTTCTGTGGTCTCCCACTTATGATCCCTTTGGGAAAGGAATGATCATGTCTTCTTCTAGACGTACTTTGAGATCTGGCACTTGCAGATGGTCTTTACCATCCTGCTAAGCACTACAAAGAGGGACCTGCATTTGGCATAAGAATACTTTTGTTAACAGTCTTACAAACTTAAATTAATACATTAGTTATAACAATCGTTCACACTGAAACCTTGAAAAATTAGGGTAATCCCATGCCTTGTCTAAAAAAGAATGCGTCACAAAAACTGTCTGTTACTTTTCTTCATGATCTCAATAAGCACAACGAATACCGCAGCATCAAACTATATTAAAACCATACCAAAATACTAATGCTACTACCTGGGTACTACTCATTTCACTTGTACATAATTTTTTTAATGATTTGTGACAATTATTCAGAAACTCGGCACTTTCAAAATAGTCTTCCTAATCCTGGGCTGTAGGAAATAACCTTTTAAGGTGAACGATAAGCGGAACATTGTGTTACTCTATCTACTGGATAGACATATTCACCTGTATATAACAGCCGTAGCCAGGTGACTTTTTTGGCGCGAAAATACTTCGACTCTGCTGGAGAGAGCGGTGGTGGGGTGACGTCGTTGTTTTAAGCACTTTTTGGAATACAGATAGCTTTCGAGATTGGTAAAGGTCGTTATTAGGCTATTACAACCATTTTTATGTTTTTCTTTCAATAGGATTTATTTATTTTTTACACCTCTTGAATTTTTATCCCATTAGTTGTTTTCTCGTTACTACATGACTCATAATTCGTTACTGCATTACTCTGTTTAGTAACACCCAACATTGAATAAAACATATATCGATGCTGTTGATAATCGATTGATAATATGAAAGTGAAGATGGCTACAAAGGAGCAGAGATCCATAACCATTCATGATAGGTTTGTAAACAAACTTCGTAACATAAGAGACCTCGAGAATAACAGATCATTCGACACGAGTGGCTAGAGATGAAATGGTTTTGGGATGGAAACTCGGCTAAAATTTATCTTTGAACAGATACGTTCAGTTCCTCCAATGGTCAACAATTTCTTTTTCGAATGGATAGCCCTAGCCATCCGAATGGATAACAATTTTTTGAAATGGATATCCCAAGCCGTTCGAGGAGATGAGGCCTGGCGCACGCTACTGGTGTACACGGCTAAGAATCTCACATCGTTTGGCTCTTATGACCTTATTAAAACTGAGATCGCATCGATATTTGGCAAGAAGTTAAAGTTTATAATCAGCTTTCCATTGAATATTTTGTTTTTCTGGCTGTAAGACCAAAATAAAATTAAAATATGAAAAATATGGCTCAAAATGGGACCATTTTTGAACAGCTCGCGTAACATTTACAGTCTAACCACGCATATTGTGGGATTTCTCTGTTTCTGTTTATGGTACTTTGGAAAAATTTCTCCACAGAGGTCAGTGACTTATGAGTACTAACTGTATTAAAAATTACTGAACATAATGGCAAAACAACAAAGTTTAGGGCATTTTCAGAAAGATGTTCTGTCTACATCCGATCTCTGTGCAGCACGAACGTCAATTTAAAAGATTGCTTTTGATTGACTTTCTTTTGTTGTTAAGAGGAGAAATAATAATTTTTGGAATGCTCATAAGTTAAACCTTCCTTATAGACTAACTGTTAAGACTTCGGGAAACCCATTTGTACGATAAGATCAAATATCTAAGGTTAGAAAGCATTTTTTAACGTGAAAATTTGTAAACCGTGCGTTGGACCGAAAATTGGATTCTAGAGTGTGCTTTAGCAGAAAGATTTTGTGCCTTAAATGTGCCTAAGGTGTGCATAAAAGTGTGCATTTTAGTTTTGAAAAACGTGCCTAAGCTGTGCCTAAGTTGTGCCCAAACTGTGCCTAATCTGTGCACAAGTTGTGCCAAAATATTGAGTCACTCGGAAAATCGCTCCACAGCGAAAGAAAATTATGTCAGTTTTAGGGTTTACGAAGTCTAGAAACACGGTTTGACGACCTTTTTGTCCCCTAATAAGAAATAACATGACTCAGAATACGGTTAGAGACAGCAGCGAAAGCCCCGACAAACAGGAAAGTGGAATTTTAAACCAACCTCGTTCCCAGGGTTTTCTCCTACCCGCCTCCTCTCTCTCTCTCTCTCTCGCTCCAGGAGGCGGGTAGGAGAGAACCCTGGGAACGAGGTTGATTTTAAACAGGTTAGCGTATTTAAAATAAGTGCTCAGCTCAATTACATGTTGATATAATTAATTTCATTGATTGAAGAATTTCACTGATGATAAAAAAATTCCAGTTTGGTTTCTTCTCCCCTTCTTAACGGAGTGTTTAGTTGGAACGAAATATTTGTTTTCGCAGGAGGGCAGATTTGCTTTCAAAAAAAGAATTTGATATGACTTATAAAATGAAAACGAAAAAATTGATTGCACGCTGATGTTTTGAAGCAAATTGGCACGTCTCATCGATTATTATGCGATCAAAGCTTAATTTGCTAACAGAGCCAGAAAACAAAAACAAACAAGCAGCTTGAATTATTTTACTACTAAGTGTAAATTCTACCTTTTTAGTTAGAGAAATATTTTTAAAAAGCAGCGGCATTTTGTATTAAAAAAAAAACACGCGTTGCAATGAAGGTTTCAAATTACCACTTTTCATGTTGTTACGCAAATTCAGGCCAATTTTACCGCGATGATATTTTCTACGACTTTTATCGGCTATTTTTGTGCCTTACTTCTTTAGCTTTGTTTTTGTTATTATGGCTTCGACTTTCTTTCACGATTTCTTTTAGAAATGAAAGAACGCTCAGTCTAAAAGATTGCATCGTAATCGAAAAGGTTCAGACCGCATATATCGCGTGTGAATTTCCACTTTACCCTCGGAGTAAACACGGACTGTCGGAGAATACTTTAATTTTCCCGACTTTCGCCATGGCTCAAAACTTACACTTCCTATACTTCTAACTGTATTTGTACTGTGTTTGATCTGAATTATTTTTGTAATTCGTACCAAGTTTATTCTTTTTTGCAAGTCAGGTTACAAAGATTTTCACAAAAGTGCCCAGCGGTGAACATTTGTGCGTAAACTGTGCCTAAAATGTGCCTTAGCAATATTTAAAACGTGCCTTAACTGTGCCTAAAGTGTGCCTAATCTGTGCCTTTGCATGTTTTTTTCCCGTGCTTTGGCACAAAAACCGTGCCTTTTCTTCAGCACGAATCGTGCATAAGGCACGGTGTTACGCTCGTGTACACCAGTAGCGTGCGCCAAGCCATGACAATTTTTTCCAAACAGACCGCCCAAGCCGTTCAAACGGATGACATTCTTTTTGGAACGGATAGCACAAGCTGTTGAAACGGACGACAATTTTTTCCGAACAGATAGCCCAAGCCGTTCAAATGGATGAAAATTTTTTTTGAACGGATACCCCGAGCCATTCAAACGGATACCAAATCCGTTCAAAAATGGCAAAACATTTTTCACGCATAGAGTGCTGGTGATCAGGGGCACCCAATGTCAATTTTCCAAAAATATCTGTTCAGAAGACGATTTGAGATCTAGAATTTTCGGAACATTTGTTGTAAATTTCTTGCTTGCCTACCTCTCTTGGGATTTTCAAACATCTAAAAAATGGTATACATGCCCATTATTTTTTTAATGGATTTTTACCCTAAAAAGGTCACTTTAGAATTTTTGGGAGCCTTTTTTCTGGCCAAAATTTTCAAAAAGGTAAGATTTGATCCCTATAATTTTCAGATCACTAAACTTTCAGCTAGGAAATCAGAACAGATAAAAATTTCTAGAGATAAAAATATGCCTACATCTACCATTTAAATACTAACATACGTTTAACAATGCTATGTTTAAGTGGCTGAACTATACTCTCGTTGGATGCCCTGAGTAATTAAGATGGTCTTCTTTTATACAAAAATCCACAAAACAATGTTTCCTTTTTTAATAAATGGAGAAAAAAAAATACAACCCTCCGCTTTCCCCCTTGCCCCTTTCCAAAAAAATTTGAGATCCCCCCCCCCAAAAAAAAAACCTCTGCCCCTTCCCAGAGCCCCTTCCCAATAGAGTTTTAGCTTATATCAGTTATTTATAACTAGAGCAATGACCGGCACTTGTGACCTGTGACCTGTGACGTGTATTCTGTACCTGCCAAATTTCATGTTTCACCTTAATTTGTACCAGATCTCCTAAATTAACTTGATGATTTAAGCTGTAAGCTTAATCCTTTAATTACCATCACCAATATTACTTGCTTATAAGACCATCGCTTTCTGCGAAATAGTCTTAAATTTAAGCTTAACAGTAAATAACTTAAACTACAATGTAATATATCAAACATAAGCCTACCTCACAAGACCCGTGCCACATTTTTCACGACTTCTGCCATGCCAAGTGCGAGAATTTTTGGATCATGAATAAAGCCAAGTGTTGACGAGTAAGTAAAAGAACTGCTGAAGCTCAAATCCGAGTCCCAGAAGTCTAATTATGTTACTTAGATCCAATTTACTTCACACGTGAACTAACCTCAGTAATCGGTCGCCATATTGGTTTCTTGTAGAACCCAGTCTCTCGATTGGCGCATGCCTTTCGCGCGCGGGCTTTTGCAGCACTCGTTTCGCGTTTCTCGAGTACTCGTAAAACGCGCTTTATGGCGCGGGCGGTCAGCAAAGTAAACATTTTCATGCTTATTATTTGTCCATGAACTTTCGCGAGTTATATGGAACGCCATTTATGACAAAAAGATTATATGCAGATATGAAGAAGAACACAAATATTCGCCTTAGAAAATAAATATTTATATCAAGATAAGAATATATGGGTATTATAAAACATACCTAACTATATTTTCGCATCAACATATGTACGTTATAGACACGATGCATAACGTAAATATACGTTATGTTGCTTACCGCGCAAATACGTTATGAACATTGATTACGTTAAGACACATAACATACGTATACGTTATGCGTAACATGTAAATATACGTTATGACGCTGCGTTGACCGTCCAGCGGTTCCAGCGAAAAGATGTGAGCATGCCCAAGGCGTCGGGAAAAAAGCGCGCGGAAAAAATGCAGAAATGGCAGCTATGACAATGACATCCCAACCGGCCGCCTCGTCGATGATGCCGTTCCGGTTCTAAACAGAGACCTAAATTCCTCCACAGGCGTCTGAAAGGGCCGTGAGCTTGAGATGCTGCACGAGGCGGCCGGTTGGGATGTCATTTGAGGAGAATTTATTCTTCTTGATGTTCTTTCGAGAACATCAAGAAAGTGGGGGTTTTCCATCAGTCCGCAAACTAACTGGTTGATGGTTGAAGAAGACGATGCATCATAGCCAATGCCTGCCATCTTCAATGAAAGCAAGTGCCACTGCAAAAATGTCATAGCTGCCATTTCTGCATTTTTTCCGCGCGCTTTTTTCCCGACGCCTTGGGCATGCTCACATCTTTTCGCTGGAACCGCTGGACGGTCAACGCAGCGTCATAACGTATATTTACATGTTACGCATAATGTATACGTATGTTATGTGTTTTAACGTAATCAATGTTCATAACGTATTTGCGCGGTAAGCAACATAACGTATATTTACGTTATGCATCGTGTATATAACGTACATATGTTGATGCGAAAATATAGTTAGGTAGGTTTTATAATACCCATATATTCTTATCTTGATATAAATATTTATTTTCTAATGCGAATAGTTGTGTTCTTCTTCATATTTGCATATAATCTTTTTGTCATAAATGGCGTTCCATACGAGTTATGAGCGAGAGTATAGTAAATATTACTTCTAACAGCGACGAGTACTTCAACTGAGTAATGAAACCAAGTCCACCATCCTCAAAGCAGTAGAACGGTATGTTCACTACACAGTACAAAAAGATCTCTGGGCGATGCCGCCATGGCATGTCCCGTGGCTTACATCACCCCTAAAGAGAGCTATTCGAAAAAAGCAGCGTTTACATCGCAAAGCAAAGCAACTCCAGACCCACGTAAAAAAAAAACAAAAAGCAGAAAAGCAACACAGAACAAGCTTTTAAAACCTACAACGCTTACGTCTCCAATTTATTGGATTCCACAAGAAACCCTGACGTTCCCACCCTGGGTAAGCGTTTCTGGTCCTTTATCAAGTCAATGAAAAAGGACAAAGTGGGTATCTCTCCCTTGAAGAAAAACGGAAAAGGGGAGGCCGTGCATGATGGTAGAAAGAAGGCTTTTATTAGAGCAATTTAAGTCAGATTTTACTCAAAAGGATTTCCAGAACCTTCCATTTTTCCACAAGCAATCGATAGTAATCGATATAGATCATCGATGAATATCGATCAATAGAAATCGATAAAGAAAAAAGGTTGTGACTTTTATTAATATAGATGATTTTTCCATAGAAATCGATGATGATTTTTTTATCGATTACTATTGATTGTTAACGATTTTGTTAATCGATCATTATCGATAAATGATTTTTTTTTGGTGACTTCGATTTCTATCGATTTCCGATATCAATCGATATTAATCGGCGGATTAAATTGATTAATATAGATGATATCGATTGATTTCCCATATCGATTTTTATTAATTAACTACTTCTGGAAGCCTTCCCCAACATTTTTCAATTGCATTTTGAGACCTTTGGAATTGCTAAGGATTGCTAAGCTGTTAATCTCGGCGTCAAAAAGGCCGCTGGCCCAGATCAAATCCCATGCTGGGTACTGAAAATCACTCAAGAAATCATAGGCCCCATTCCTGTAACAGGTTTGTCACTGTCACTACAGATAGTCCGGCAGGACTGGAAAAAAGCGAACGTACATGCGATCTTCAAAACAAGGTTATAGAAGGTTTTAGGTAACTTGCCCGGGGGGATACTTGGGTTAATTTTTGCTGGGTATGTGCCGCTGGCCTCTGAGAGCCCCTACTTTATCATAGTCTAATCTGTGGCCAATTATAGACCCCATCTTGGTCACTTTAGGGCAAATATGTGACTTTCGCGATCCCAACTTAGTCACCTTCTATTCATGTATCTACCTTATATTCAGAATGAAGAACACTTGACTTTTCACCTGCAGTGCAAACATTCTGGTACGTTTAATTTGCTAACTGTAAATATGAAGAACTGTCTTACCCTAAAACTCAGAAAGTGTGCGACTCCATTCTAGTACCTGTATTGAAAATGTGACCCCATTATAGTCAAACCAGTCGTGAAAATGCGACTCTATCTAGCGGGAAATCCCCATTAGCCTCTTATAAGGAAGTACCCTCCCCCCCCCGGGCTCACTTGCCTCGAACTACAGACCCATTTTCCTCACTTCTCTTTCCTGTAAGATCATGGAACATATCTGATATTTAGTCACATTATGTCCCACCTTGAAGAGTTCAAGATCGTGTCTGATATCCAGTTTGGCTTCCGCAAATCTCATTCATGGAAACCCAACTGCGCATCACTCTCAAAGATCTTGCTAAAAACCTTGATCATGGCAAGCAAAGCGATATTATTTTGTTTGACTTTGCTAAAGCTTTTGATACTGTCCCACACCAACGCCTCCTACTCAATTCAAGCTAAGGCACTACGGCGCACAGGACACAATCCACAAGTGGATTCAAGCTTGGAAGGCTTAAAAATTCGCTTGTGTCAAGTCTGAACGGGAACACTTGGGAAGTTTTTCCTTTTTTCGAGCGGATCTTTGCGTTAATGCCGTGAGATGGGTAAAGGGAGGGGCGTTGCGGGTGGGGGAGGAGGGGGCGGTCCTACGCAAGTTATCACGGACATCAAAAAGTTGAAATAACGCATCACAGGGATTGAAATTATGTGTTTACGTTTCACGGAAATTTCCGAAGAAGTGTAACCTTTGCTCCCTTCTGCGGTGGACTTTTCTAACCGACAGAGTTTTATTTCAATCGAGGATCCTAAACAACGCTTTTCGGACTCAGCTTTCAAATCAGAGTTCTTAATGAGCTTCAATTATGCTTATTAATTACCCTTAAGAGCTTCAAGGGATGAATGCTTACTGTTAATGGTATTTGAATTCGTTCCTTATTTCCAAGAAAACCCATGGTTCCTACAGCTTTGGGATCTACATAATACATCATTCCTGCTAATTTGAAAATTTGCTCATTATCACTGTCTGCCATTGCACCCGAGATCCCCACGCGTGTTAGCTTCACAAAAATAAGAGCTGATTGGCTGAAAAATGCTGACGTCACGGAAGTCGTTTCCCAGCTTGGGATCGCAGACGATATTTTCTCGGCGGGTGAGACACACAAGAGCCGACAAAGGCGTCCACTTTCGCAAGCTAGGTCATTTAGGAAAAATAATAACGACTAGTCTTTTAAGACATTTTAAAAAAGTTTTTATGAACTTCCATCAATTTTTTTTTTCCGAAATGTGTCTTCAGTTGAAACTTACCATCTATTTAAACGAAAACAATTAGTTAAAAATCACGAATATCACATAAAATATTTAAAAGTCCACGTACTGTACGACAAGCAAACCGTTCAGAATTTTGCTCCGTTTGAAAAACGTCTTTCCTACGGATAATTTATTGATCCCTGCGAGCGTGTGCTCTGTGCTTTCTGGTTTTGGTTCTAAAGCTTTTTCAGATTGGTTATTTCACTCTAGCCAATCATAAGCAAGCACTGCAAGTGCATGAAACTTTTGGGTGAAGCGTTATAACCCGGCATAAATCAGACTGATTAATTATCTTGCAAAGA
This sequence comes from Porites lobata, assembly GCA_942486035.1. Classification (NCBI taxonomy): domain Eukaryota; kingdom Metazoa; phylum Cnidaria; class Anthozoa; order Scleractinia; family Poritidae; genus Porites; species Porites lobata. The sequence continues at coordinate 45,978 of CALNXK010000632.1, read as the reverse complement.
AAAGTTATGGGCAGGCATACCATGTTCCAAGAATATTGCGATATTTAACAACAACAAAGTCTCTAAAGATGTTTTTATGCCTTGAAAGGAGAAAAAAAAACGTTTTATCATATCAATCAATCAATCAATTGGCTTCTTCAGAGACACACCCTTACTCATGTTTCCCTGCAGTGACCCCAGAGGCCCGATATATCGGCACATTGGGCACATAAGATCAATACAAAAGCAAATCTTTTAAAGTTTTCTTTATTCGTTTGCACCTAAAAAACAACGGTGACGCATGGAGTTGTTCAGCTACGGCAACTACGGCCAGTCGGAGTCGGGATCGTAAACGGAGTCATAAGAGCCCTTATGACCTAGTGAATATCAAAAAAATAATAAGCGCGACGGAATCGGAGTCAGAAGAATCAGAACATTTCCATTTTCTCCAAAGAAAGCGACAATATTGCTCCACAAAGTCCACACAAAATTGTACAGACTTTTGTATGTTAAGGGGAGGGTAACCAACTTACAGCTTTCCAGGTCAGCACTAGAGGTATCAGTAGAAGTTTCCATTAAAAGGCAATCAGTGACTGCATGGGCTAGTGCTTCGTAGAATATTACATTTAAGATAAATCAATGTTGTATAAACACGATAGTCGGTCATTTAGGAAATAAACTTCCTACTGTTTTGTTGATAATGAAATCATATTTCAAATTATTACGTTTAAATCAAAGAGAATATATAAAAGGCTGTCAAGGCAATAATAATTGAGTGTGATAACAAATTAACCGAGAAAAGTCGTATGATTACCCCTTAATAATTCGCCCAATTTGAGGGAATCCTGATTCCAGAGTCCAGGGAATTTTTCGTTAAGGAATCCTGAATCCGGGAAATTTGTGCTTGTCGAATCCGGACTCCTGGGCCAAGCTCCACTGACAAAGACTGGAATCTAGTACCTGGAATCCGGAATCCACGTCGTGGAATCCAGAATCCAAGACTGTTCTGGAATCCCTTACATGCCTTGATATAATATACTCGAAAAAAATTTACTGGATCACACAATTCGTCGCCAAAACACATCCCAGTGTCACGTGCGACCTTAAAGTGGTTCTTAAGTCTTTCTTTTACTGTTTATTAGCCAACCTTTAGTTCTACATTCCTCAAGATGTTTTCATTTTATTTCCTTCCTTTGCATTATACTTCCTCGTGTTTTTCTCTGTTAACTAAAAACTGCATTGCTTTCAGCCAATTAGATTGCAGAACATGTATATGAATTCATTAAAGAACTAACGTTTGGTCTTGTTAAATTTTAGTGCGGGCCCATTGTTTTTGAGCAACAATCATTTTCAGCTGAAGTTCTAGTTTTAATTGCTGCCGCATTTCATCTTCCTTTCGTTTAAAGCTGAGCTCCATGGCATTCTTTTCCCCTTCGAAAATTTTGGCAAGTTCATGTTTTTGAATCCTCAAACTATCAAGACCCTCTTTGAGGACTTCAATGCTCTGCAGCAGATAAGCTCGCTCAAAAGAGTACTTCGATTCACATTCGTCTTCCACGACTTTGCGCAAGGAGGCTTTCTCCTGCTGAAACCTTTCTGACATCGCAGCTTTTTCTCTCTCAAACGATCCTAACAAGATTTCTTCTTGTTTCCGCAGGAGAGTCAAAAGTTCCCTGTTGTCCACTATATTAAAGGCGTTGTCACAGCAACTGCTTGCAGTTCCATTGGCCGTTGACTTTGTAATGGTGTCTGGGATTTCGTTCTCGTTTCGCAAGCCCAGGTGATGGAATGCATCCCGATGAACGTGTCTAGTGAAAAGGTCGAATGATCTCCTCAGATCACAAAGTTCGTTCCGAAAGAAGTCTTTTTCCTCTGTAAGAACTCTAATAAGCTCTTCTTTAGCTTTAATGATCTCATTATACTCATTCCTCACTCTCATTTCAAAGTCCTCCTTCTCTTCAGCACATTCTTTCTCCATTATCTCTCGCACTTGTTCCAGTTCGTCTTCAAATTCCTCTTTTATTCGCCGCAAGATTTCGTCAAGTTCTGTCTGACACGAAGATTCTTCGGTGTCTATAATCTTTTTTCCATTGCTGGCATTTTTATCACAATTATCAACCTCTTCTTTGAAACGAGAAAACTTTTCTCGTCTGCTCTCTGTCTCATTCCCGCTGGATTTGAAACGTTCGCTTTTGTTTTCCATTGAGTTTTTCTTCCTCTTTCTCCCTGGGAGGCTATAAATGGACGAGAAAAAATTTGTATCGAGATTATGCTACCAGCAAAATGCAGTTTAGAATAAGCTGTGTTTATAATTCATTTTCCTTTCGCCAGCAAGAGAAGTTCCATTGGAGTTCACTGATTTTAGTAGTGATTACTTTAAGGACGTTGTGCCAGTAATTATAAACGACAGGTGCGAGATTAGTTTGTTTATAGTTTGTATTCCAAGACTTTTGTTTGAAAACTAAAACTACCTGTATATTATGCAAAGTATTTTGCGTAATACAGATCGAAACCCCCGACCCCTGGTGGTCTAAGACAATCTCGCTAATAAAAATTTCATGAAGTTTTCCTTCGCAAGCGTATCACCCTCATTTGAATTTCCCCTCAATTATTTTGTTTAGTCAGCTTTTTGATGAAAAAGACATCGATTGGTGCAATCAGTCAAGAGTGAACAGAAACTCTTGTTTTTTGATCTTGTCGTACATCGAAACACTGTTTTGGGCTACATTAGTTGCATTTCAGCCCGCTTTTAAGTCACTTGAGGTCGTTTAAAAACCCCTAAAATTGGCCAATGTCCAATATTTTAATCACATCTGTCGCAACTTAGCAAAAAGCGCCCTTCAACTTGTCTCGTACCAAACGCGTAAGATGTAGAATTTGGCTTTAAACGTATTAAGAAAACCTTTTATTGGAATGCAACAGTTTTTGGACGGGATTCTTCTAAATTACAACCGAATGAAGCAAAGGTAGAATTTTTCGGCCGATAAGCTTCCAAATTGTGCTGTCTAAATTGCCACTGTTTACGACGGTTTCTCGATAAAATAGGCGCAAAGGACGGCGGGATTGTAAATGATGGAGGAACGTCTTCCACCGTGGGAAGCTAGTGGACACGGGATAATCGCGCGCGAAATCATTGCAAGCATAGTTGATATAAAAGAAGAACAAGACAGCCAATCCCGTTCCGTTAAGTCTAGTCCCTTCCCAGAATGGAAGGCTCTAAATGACATCTATCGACACCAGTTTAGTACCCAGCGGTTTTGATTGAAAACATGGCAGGTACGAGGTGTATGGGGATGTCTATGAAGGCAACTAAAGAGGTTGAAGGGTACCGTAAATAAGCCCCTTTATGTATAAGCCCCCTAAACTTGTAACGCAAAAAACCCTCCGTTAAAACGCCCCTCCAAGTATAAGCGCCACTCCCCCCCCCCCGCCCAGGGGCTTGTACTTCGAAATAGCCCTCAAATACAAAGTAAAACAAAGCAAAAATGGTAAATTTCCTTCCAACTATAAGGCTAGCCCAATCGATTTTGAAGCGCAAATTTCCTTCCGCAGATAAGCCCCTCCGAATATAAGCCCCTCAAAAAGGGCCTCTGAAGAATATAAGCCCCGGGGCTTTTCTTCGAAATTTTACGTATATATGTGTCGGTAAATTTTCCTCCCCATACAATACCCAACAACTGATATCCTCGGTGCCCAGTGGTGATGAGTTTTGCGGGCTCATAATCCTCAGATGTTATTACAAGCAACCTTTCCTTGCGCCTTTCTTTTCCCTATCATGATTTTTCCTGTTTCGCTTATTAAAAAGAAAACGACTAAAATGAAGCCTTTAATTCGCTCTGAATATTATGCTGATAAATAAATGAATAAATAAATTAAGAAACATTTTTTTTTAAATTAATGAGTCATTTTAAGGCTCGAAACAGCAGTTACCCGTCGTTCGCTAGGTTACCATCAGAGATTCCCAATAGTTACAAGATGGTGCATAAGAACAGTTTCAACTTTCAGGAGAATTCGAACTTGAATGTTTAGCCTGCGAGCAAGCTCGACTCCATTTCGAGTGCGACTGTCGCGAGACAACGCTGGCTGTTCTTCACTTGCACATCTCCTTTCTTGTCCCACTCACGCACGACTTCTCACAATGAGCTGCCTCGCAGGCTACTGTCAGGGGGGAACCAACGACCTTTTTTCTGTAAAATAACTGTTCGAAGGAGCAAATATTCTAAGAAATTTCTTGAGCTCGAGAAAGGCTAAAGTTCCTGGATAACTGCCAGTCCTATTCGAAAAAGGTATTCGGCGATTTTCACATTTTTTTTCCCAAGATATTGCCATCATTATTAAAGAAGGTCTCCTGCGAATTTTGGTATAAAGTACGGCTACTCCATATCCTCTATTTTTCGACCAGTCGACCTATCATGATAGCTAACAGTTTCGGATGAGACGAAAACCCTCCAAATCTTTCGAGACGACCAAAATTCCCATAAAAACACTCCTGACTTAATTGGAACCATTCGGTCGTTGCGTTGGGTGCCTCTGTACTGTATATCCTCAACCAAACTCATATGACGTTACTTCCACAAGCATTTGTGTAGTGGCACCATCTTTCAATATATCTTCTTGTTGTTTGATGTGTTTATAGTAAATACAGGTGCGCTCAGAGAGGATAACCTCTTTTTGTGGCGTCGGCGTGTCAGTTATTTACCATAGAATCTGTTACGCCCTTTCGTAGAGAGCCAAAGAAGCCGGCTCTTTTACAACCCACGTTTTCAACTCACGTTCAAGTTGTCTCACTCGATCAGTTCGTCCTCCAGTCCAAAATGCAATGTACCTTATGATATTTGTGCCGGTCCATTTAAAATAGCTCTCCAGAGGAAAAATCCGTGAGGGGTTGCTGTATACACAGACAATGACTTGACAATTGGTTTTTTTATCAGTTAGGAGGTACAAAAAAAAAAAATCAGTGATCTTGCACAACCTGTTTTGCTTTTTGCAACATGTGGTCAAGCACATGTGTAATTCAAATTAACCTTTTAGCACACAAAGATACCACATAATGGTCTCGCTTTCCCTCTCATTTAAATCATTAGGCTGAATAGCCTGTCTTGTGGGGAACAGGGAGATTGCTTTTCTCGAGATTCTCAGCGTACCACTCAGAAATAAACAACAAACACAGATAAAGTTTAAAAGCCTTTCATTTATTTTAAAGAATGACATGAAATATATAGAAACTGACAAAAGCTGGACATTCGTTTATGAAATAGGCCACTTTCGATATATCCATTGAAGTCATGTCCTGAGAACACGAGGAAGAAGAGTGATGACTTTCGTTCCTTCTGGTTTTCTTGGCCTGGCTATGAATTTGGATAATAGCACGATATATCAAAGTGACGCCATTCATACCGAAGCCCCTACAATATTTAATCTTACTCTTGCCATTCAAAAATTTATTATTATCATTATAAAATGAAGCACTATTGTATTAAAATAAAGCACTATGTATTAAATGAATAAATTAAGTTGCATAAATTAAGTTCTTGCTACAACTACTGAAACGCTTTGCTGGTGCTGACTTCGTTCCTGGTGTATGATCCATTAAATAAAAAGAATTATATAAATTATGCAGATCGAGGAGGGTATCGGATGAACGCCGAAGCGGATAACTTCTTTCCCGCCTCTGACCCTGATTGTGTGCCTTTAGAGAATAGTGTGTTATATATACTGACTTCCAAACCAGACCTTAGCTGCAGAAATTTTAGCAAAGGTTCCTGAATTGCTTATTGTATTGGCACCATTGGTCGGAAATTGAATGTTATTTTTTCCTAACTGCCCTGATAATCCGAATCTTCACTTATCATACCCAGACGTGGGTTTCTTAAGTGATCTGCTAATGACACTACTTGAAAGAACGCAAAAATCTAAACTATAATCACTATAATTATTATTCAACACCAGTAAAGGTCTCTACAATAATTAAGCTTTTTTCTTCTACTGCCGCAAAATCTTTATGGTGAACCGAAGTGCCTTTTATCACCTTACTCCTGATGTCACCTTTTTGAGTCAATAGTCCGTTTCTCCAACATGACATGACATGTTTATAGCGAGTGGCAATGTTGTAATCTAACCTAGCCGATCGATTTAAACGTTCGTAACATTGAATTGTAGCCACGGAATTATGTGGTAGGTTAATAGCTGGCGTATGAGAAACTCTGAAGGCTATGATCAGATAGCCCTTGCACCGACATGAAAATAATACCGGATTTTGCTTCTGTCAGCTCATATAGAAAAACGGTGATTTTCCGGCTATTTCTGTTAAGGAACGAAACTGCGCCGCCGACGATTTTGAAAAATGGATCATCACATATCGTATAGATTTCTGCCACTTTTTGTCGCAGTGTGAACAGTTTTTCAAGTCAAATGAGTAGGGGCGAGCATGGGCTGGGACCCACTGATATGAAAGTAAATGTTAGGAGAGGGGACTGGGATTTAGTTCACCAAACAGGCCTCCCGGCCAACCGACCGCTCTGGTGCGATGTTCGATATGTGTGGACGACTTGTTCCAGTTCTATACGGTTGTCGTTCATACTACCGGATACATTTTCATGTCGACACGAAAATCTATTTCCAGTATAGTGTGGACAGACTAAAAAGTAAAAGAAACAATCCGAACTACTAACAACTGAATAGTCATTTGTTGCGAATGAACCGATTTTAGTCCCTACAATTGTTATATTACCAGTGCTATTCAGTATTTTCTCGATGTCTTTCAAATGAAATTAAATATTATTAGGTATTTTATTGCAATACCCATTAAACAGTTGCGCTCGTCATCTAAGTCCTGTTCCTTGGTGGACAAGGGAACTTCCATATGAAAATGACGGGGTTGCTCGTCTCTCTTAGACGTAGACATCGAAGTTTTTGGTCTCACTTTGACTGTGCAAGACAAAAAGCCAATATTTTTAACCTTAAATGTATCACTTAACCCCCTGCAAACGGACGTAACTTTGTTGGCCAACAACTCGCAACATTGTTCAACGTTGTTGGAAGTTGTTGCGTCCGTTTGCGTGTAGCTTTAGGGTTGTGCGTAAAGAAATATCTATATAATTATGAAAAGATCAGAGTGTTCTACTTTGGCTGCCATTTGTGATCGTAACTGAGGAGACTGGTTATGAATACTAGCAAACAGTGAAGATGAAAACAAAGGTGTTCAGTTTATGGGTATAGTTTCTTGGTGTTGCAGACGGTGCAACTGCAATCATTAATCTACTTATCCGTCGAGCATTCCCCTGTGCTTTCATATTGGAGCTTCCCCTTCCCCACCCCTCCAAGACCCCTATAACAATCTAAAGAAAAAAAGGGTGCTTTGACAAATATTAAACCATAGAGCCCTTACAGAAATTACAACTTGGTATCAAAAGTACTAGTTTTACTGGTGTTATTAGCAGATGCCTCACGGTAACATGGCTGGTTCTGATCCAGTAGTCTGAAACAATAGTAAGGGGTATCTTCTGTCATCATCTCTTCCAGTATCGGTATTAGTTGAACGAATGAGGGTCGTTCATTTGGATCCTCCTTCCAGCAGTCCATCGTCAATTTGTATCTGTTGAAAAAGGAAGCCATAGTTTAAAATACCGCTACACAAAGATATGTCTCCGTTTACTTTGAATATTGAAGACACTTATGTTCTATAGGCTCTTTTTAGAACGAGGTAACGTAAAGGAAAGAGGCACGCTGCAGTTTCCACTCCTTTGAAAAGGCTGACAATTTCTTCATCGTGCCCTCTATTCAGATGTCTGTTTTTATTTCTATTCTGACTTACATTTCATCGCTGCACGTGTTGGGTTTCTCCATCCGATATCCAGATTTAAGTAAACTGCATAGCCGCATAGGGGTTATTCCATGGTATGGAGTTCCCCCTAAAATAACAAAATAAAGATCAGTGCTGTCTGATCAAAGATTATCAGGCTTTTCTAATTTTTCATTTTGAAATCGCTGGTGATCCCTGAAATCTGATTCGCTCTCAGTAGTGTGACTTATTTACGAATCACACAATCAGATCTGTTCTAAATCGCGTTATTTATGTTCTAAACCACGTAGCACCGTCGCACTTTGCTTTATATCGCATCATTTCTGTTTCGAATACAAAATGAGATGTAAAAGCCCTTTTGTTTCCGCTTTTCAACAGGCTATTTGATCTGCCCATAGGCAAGCCCTTCCTTATGGTTCTCGATCTAAGGCACGCCTCTTGACCGCTACGTAAGAGCTGCCATCCTTCACTTTATCCAGCATTCTCGCTCGAGGTCTTTCAGGTGGTCTCTTTCCTGGTATTCTTCCCTCAATAACTAATGGGACATGATCACCATGTCGTAGGGTTTGACCAAGCCAGACTCTCTAACAGATATGATGGCCCTCTCCTCACCGTCACGCCTCAATACTTCTTCGTTACAGACTTTGCCAGACAAATATATGTTTAAAACCTTTCTCCAAAGCCACATCCCACAGCTCTCCAGCCTTCGCACGTCCTCTTTCTTTAAGGTCTATCATTCGGCTCCATTCAGGAGAGCACCCCAGATGACAGTCTTTATAATTCTCTTCTTCAGGCAAAGGCTAGCGCGGTGAAGGCTTTTGTCCGCCGTTCTTTTTTCTTAGTAAACGCGTTTTCGGGCTATTCTCGGTCTAATTTATTTTTCACAGGATCCATCCTGTGTAATGAGGCTCCCAAGGCAGTTAAAGTGCGACGATTCTTGACTTAATTCTTTACCCTCAAGAAAGATCGTGAATTCCTCAACAGGCCTCTTTCAGATTTTCTTCACCTTAGTCTTCTTAACATTGATCTTCATATCATATTCCCCCGCGCTTTCCTGCATTTTACCCATCATAAGTTGCAGACCTTCAACTGAACTGGCTAAGGTTGCTTGATCATTCGCAAAGCGCACTGTCTTAATGAGATGACCTCCCACTCGAATACCTTCATTCACGCCACTTAAAGCATCACTTAGCATGGCTTCAGAATATATGTTAACGAGTATGGGGGATAAGGAGCTAACTTGTCTGGTGCCACGGCCAATCACTGTTGGTACGGATTGAATTCTGCGATTTCAAAATGGCTGTAATAAAGTGATAATTTCACTTCGTGTCGTGCAATTTTAGTCTGAAATCATACTTCCGATCTCAAGTCGAACTCGCTCGCGAAATCAGGTGTATGATTTCAGACCAAATTGCTCTCCACTCAGTTCAATGACCATCATGTATTATCAATTTACCAACCTCCAGGAGGGATTAAAATAACGTAATGTACAAGTTTAGCATTACTGAGTATTCATTTCGCCAAGTGACACGTGATATCAGATCAGGTGGTGGTTAAGGGTATGAAGTTACAGGCTGGATTATTATGAGCCTGCGCTACTCCCCGGTAAAGACGGCTGGGAGAGCGCCGGAAGATAGCCTATTATTTTTTCTAGTTGTTTAGCAATCACGACATTACGCGAGAATGGCTTCTTTTATAAAGCGGTTCGATTCTCCCGTGACTGCTATACGAAAACTGAACAGTCAGCTTTTCCCTAATTACTGTCATTGGAGATTCCTCTCAATTCCCTCTGGTATAGGAAAATGACTAGAGTATTATTCTACTAGCATCAGTATACAAAGATTTATAAAACTAGCTTACCCATGGTGGCTAGTTCCCACAAAACAACTCCAAAAGACCATCTGCAATAAAAGGAAGCAGATAAAGAAATTGCAAGAATTAACTTCATAGAAATATCAATTTTGTTTATCTCGCCCCATGGATGGTAATCCAGGAAATTTTTGCTTGGATTCATGGACTTTGGAATCCGAAATCCAGCTAACTATGAAATTCTGGAATCTAGGCCTTTTGAAATCTGGAATACACTGAGCTGTAATCCGGAATCTAGTATCTGGAATGCGGGATGTGGAGCCTGGAATCTAGGATCCAAGATGGTCTCTGGTTAACTTCATCGGCTCAAAGTTTCTGTTTATATATCTTACTTTCAAGTTTCACGTCTGGAACAGGCTAATGTTTTCCAAACACTTGAGTATTTCTTTAGAGATAGAGTGATAACCGCTACTGTAGACAGTGTCATGATCAAAACTGCGCTCTTTTTTTTTCAAGACAGTTCTAAACAGTACATTGCAGGGTCTATGTTATCTAAAACCTCAACTTCACACTGCATCACAGGAAGGCTAAGCTTGGCCTAACTGTGACCTCGTTAACATATACTCACACGTCAGTCTTGAAAGTAAAAACGCCGCTTGCCAACGCTTCAGGTGCCATCCATTTCATTGGTAGCTTGTGTACGCTCGTAACTTCGTATATTCCACTCTCATTTGCGCGGCGTAACAAACCAAAATCAGCAATCTTCACCGCTCTGTCCTCACCAAGTAGGATATTACGGGCTGCCAGGTCACGATGAATGAATCCTTTGCTGGCCAAGTATTCCTGGCAGAGAAATAACGAAATTATTTCTCAAAGAATTTTCAGTTACCAGATTCCAATATGAAATTAAAATGGAAGCTCGATTTTACGATATGGTAGGGGGATAGCAGTTTAATCGGGATATCGTTGTAAACGAACTCCTAATTTAACGATTTGGCGGAAAAGCAACCAAGTGCAATGAAACATCTGTTCCAGGCTCAAAAATAGCCCGTCACCGCCCCTTTTTCATAGATCACGCTTTTATATTTTTGCCGGTGCTTTACACTTTTTTGCCGGTGCCTTACGCTTTTTTGCCTTATTTTTGCCGGTGCCACCCCTACTATCGAGAGCCTGAAACAGGCTACTGCAAGCTGTGCCTGACAAACGGTCCGGAAAGCGGGAGGAAGTAATCTTCGGCTTATTCATGAAGAATGGAGGGAGGATTTCCGTCCCAGCTGTTGGAAAACGAAGAAACAAATTAAGGAATTGGTTTACAATATCCCCGCGACGTATACTTTTCAGCACAAAAAGCCGTCAAAGTTGAACAAGCTAAGTGAACTAAATTCGACTCCGGATAACTCGAGCCCTTGCTAACTCGAACCTTGTGCTAACTCGTACCAGAATCCGTTTCCCCTGGATTTCCTTTACTGTAATTTATCCTCGGTAACTCGAACCCTCGATAACTCGAAACTCCCGCTAACTCGAAGTAATTTTTGTTTCCCTTCAGATCACTTTCGTACAATTTTACCCTCGATAACTGGAAGGGATGAATATTGGCTGAAAAATAAGGTTTTCAGTTATGTTTTCAATCGCGGAAGAAAGCCCGTTGACACCTGTTGACACTTAATTAAATGCTGTTTTTCAGGGAGACTTGGGGTGAGTGGAATAAAGCCCTCCTTAGACTGCCACGCCCGAAAAAGAAAAAAAAAACCTATTGATTCTTACTATACTGCTGATTTCTATTTCGAGGTCACCCAAAACGGCATACCTGGTGAACATTATTCATTTAAAGATCAGATTTTTTCGTTAAAAATGTTCATTCATACTAATGAATAAACAACAGCAGTTATTGGATGAGGCAGAGTTATGCGGATCACCGGGAGGGTGTTATTTGCGAAACCCAAAAGCCAAATATACAGAAGAGCCACCAGATATATCAATTGAGCTTACAATAGTTAGCAAATACCATCATAGTTGCCGTTTGCGAAAAGCAATCCTTTCAGCCATCAGTTCCACTTGCAGACCGTGTATTGTGCTCTCCAAGATCCCGATTACAGGAGTCAAGATTTATCTAGTCCTTGCTGCTCAGTCATCCAGTCCCGAAAACAAATTTAACCATTGCTTTTTCTTTTTTCTACTTCCCTTCTTTTCTTTTCCTCTCCTTTTTGCTTTCTTTTCCTGTTCTGTCATGAATGTCAGGGGCGTAGCCAGCCCATAGTCCTGTAGACCCGGGCCTTCAAATTGTTGATTGGATCACTCTACCGCTTGTAATAAGTTATGCGTTGTTGGGGCGAGCTTAAAAAACATAACAGCTCAAAGTGTTGGTGAGGTCATTGCGTACTGGACATGCGTACAATTTTCAGGATATGTGGAAAGGCAGCCAGGCCTACAACTAGTCGAAAAGCTGGCTACATCCCTGTATATCAGGCTCGTACGATTCAAATGAAATAACTGATAGTTTAGCCTTATTCCGGTCATATGGCTGAATTCGTTAGACACCTTTTTGAAAATACGAACAGACTTGATTTTTCAATAGGTGCCTTCACAACGGCTCCATGTGATTTTTAGGCTTCTCGTTTTTGACCTTTTTTAAAATCAAACGGCTCAATTTTATATGTGTTGTGTTTCACGAAAAATTCAGCAAGATAGTAGTTAGCGCTACTATGGTCTGTTATAAATAACGCAGAAATTTGAATGCTTGAAAAATCTGCCGTCTCAAGAACGAATAGCATATATTTGCAGACGCAGAAAAACTTGTATTAAAGTATTGATACGGGGAAGAGGCAGATTCTTGTTATTTGCAAACGATGACTAAATTGCTCAAAGCATTCTTCAGTCGAAAAAGTTCTTACCATTCCTTTAGCAATCTGCCACGCATAACATAAGACTTCTTTCCCAGAAATGTCTTCTTCATCATCTTCCTTGCCCTCACAGCTGCTTTCTTCTTTCTCGATGGTGATCTTTTCTTCGACGTTTCTTAAGGGCTCAGCAGGAGTGAGCTCTTCTTCTTTGGAGAAATGGGCAATACTGATCGAAGGTAACACCATCACCGACGCAACCGGTCCCTTTCGCCCTTCATTTTGTAGAAATGATGTGTTGACATCGTCACTTTCTTCTTCCTCCTTGTCATCTTCGTCTTCCAAGTTTGAGCACAGGGGTTCCATCTCAGATCGAGGAGCATCGTTGATTAGAATTCCTCTTTCAACGTCGTCCAGGTCGATTTTAATTTTCTTCGTCTCGCTGCAATGGTAACCACCGTCTTTTCCACTTTCTTCATTATTTATTTCCCTGTTCTCCTCTTTCAGGTTTTCATCCGGGACATCTTTTATTTGCAGGCTCCTGGACACCAATTTCGGTCTCTCAGGAACAGGAGGTTTAAGCCTTTCAACAACATCACTCTGACGACTAGTTTTCATTGTAAGCTGCAAAAAAATATTGAAATGAATTCCGTCTGATCATGAAACGGTTTGGTCAGCAGAAACAATTTCAACACTATCAGTTGGTTAGCCGAAATATTTTTACCCATTTAAAAGGAATCCATGTGAATTGAAAGATTACTTAAGCGACGTTAAACTAAAAATCCAGCCTGGAATACCTTATGGGCCAACTTTCTTTACATCGTCAACGGAAAATTCAAATGGATTAAACTGCAATAGAAACAAAGCTTTTCTTCTGCTTTGTTACAATTTTCTATGACATTTTAAGATACACAGTCCCAAAAACGCGACGTGTGCTTCTTGATATTAGGTTTGACCTAATGCCACTTGTGACATCATATCTCGTACAGGGCTTACGGGAAGGACAATCATTATCTCCACCAAAATATTTTGATGGTTCTTTTTAAACAAACTTTTCTACTACGTCGGTCGAAGGGTAAAAAGAAAAACTCTGATGTTATCAACTGATTTGAATAACTCATCTTGCCACCAATGAAAGACCGTGGATCGAAAAGCTGACGGGCATTTTGAGTGGAAGGCCTTTGTCAGCTCGAATCAAGAACGGTTTAACAAATGTCGGAGCTCAACTACGGTGAATACATGGGAAAATGTTAAAAAAATAAGTAAATTACCAGAATGAAATGCGTTCGTTGAAGTAAACTATTCTTGTCTTGTTACCATGCTCAAACAATAGCGTAGCTCCACTATTAGTAATCCCGTGATTCATTCTGACCAGAAAAGGTTAAGGCCCACCTGGGGGGGGGGGGGGGGGTACTCTAAAAAATTTTGAGTAGATGAGACAAGCGAAAATCAATATCCTATTCAAGACCCAAACGTGGAAAATGAGGCCCAGTTCAAGAGAAAAACAAAACCTAAGATTTAATGGAAACAGAAAAAAACTTCCTTAAATCGCGCTCCTAATCAGCTCTACGGTAAAGTTCAGTTTTAACAGATCTATTAGTTATTTCTCGTGTGTTGGGCATTAACGCATGTGAATTTTACCTGATAGAATAACGGTACCCTATCGGCAACACTGCGCCAATAAGGGCAACAAGGATACCATATTTAAGGATGGAGATCCTCATCCTATCGGGTGGGATAACCCCCTGGGGGAGACGCTCAAAACTTCAAGTTTTTTTTCTTTTCTCACAACCTACCCCTCCCCAAAGACAACATCAACACTACCTTCTCACTTAGGTAAAATGTGGCTTAGTTTCCCGGAAACCTTAACTGATCCTACCGGGGCAAGCTTAACTTTACTGACTTTATGAACACATATTTTTGTGTATTTACCGATCTTTGTTTAACGAATACATGAATAGCATCTAAACACTCTGGCTGTATAAACCGCGTTTGGGAAAATACAAATGTCCGGTTGCATTTATACCTACATTTTTAAGTGAACCTCTGTCTTTGAGAACTTAAATTATAGGTAACATGTACAAATTCTCATATCAAGTTGGTTAGCATCTTATTATTTTTAACGAAGACGATGGTTCTTAGACGTGTGATGAGATAGAGGATTTTCCTTCTGCCTTAAAGCTCCTTAAGAGACCACACAATGTAAGAAAAAAACACACGCAGCAGGATGATCATTAGAAAATTAAAGTGCAGCACAGGATACTAATGACGTCAGAGAAAAGTCAGAGAAACTTGACATTTTAATGGCAAAAAAACAAACAGAAATAAGGAATTTGTTTGTCTGAGTTTGAGTTCTATAAATAATACCTGTACGCAGCACTATTTCGAATGGAGAGCAGGTATTTTTTCAACAAAGGGCAAAAAAGCTGATAAAGTAATGATACCTGTTGCCTTTTGTTTCTGAGCCACTGAAGAAGATCTCCGTTTGGAACATATTCCATGATTAACATGATGGGATGTGATTGGATCCAGTACCCGAGCATGCTCACAATATTACGGTGTGTTCCGACTTCCTTCATCAGCTCAATTTCCCGAACTAACTGCCGTTTTTCCTCCTCCGTGGCATTTTCTGAAGAAAAAGAAAGACATTGAAAAAAAATCCAGTAACCGTGACCTACGTAAATGCTACACGATATCAGTTAGTACTAAACAACTAAAACCAGATGTAAAGATAAAAAGAACTAATTAAAATGAAAGTACACTTAACCTATGAAAATAAAACACAGTCAATGGCTCAGGTCCTAATTTCTGCGTGAGAAAAAATCTATTTGTTAAATAATTGGTTCCCTAAGTTAAGTGACGTAGATAAAACGAAGTCTCAAAGAAAAACCGTTAGTTCTCTTTATCTAGCGATCACCAAGCACGACATGTAACATGATGTAATGCTGGATGATCTTTTAGTCCGGAAACTTGTTTCTTTAATTCTAGACGCCACGTTTTGTGTTCTTTAATTGCTTCCCTATTCTCGACCCAGGGTCTCTTCATCTCCAATAATATGACTTTCTTTGAGTTCCTTGAGTGTACATTAATTTTGTAATCCTAACCTATCTATCCAATTGGCTCACTTCCACTGACTCTGCATAGACAGGGACATCCTAGTATGCTTTTGTAGATGGGTTTCATGAAGGGTTTTCGGCTCACTGTCATCATCATCATTATCATCATCAAGCTCCAAGGCGCTTTACAATAAATGTTTTCAACTTAAACGACTAGAAAGCAGTAACTCGTAACATTAAAAAATAAAAAAAAATTGTTGAACAAAACTACGAAATAAAAATAACGCTTAAAGGTTTTTAAAGCTTTCACTAAGATTGCTCTCAGAGGAACGAATATTCAAACTCCATTTTACATTCTATATGCTATGGAGAATCATTGCAAAGTTTAGGGACAAAACGAAAAAAGCATTATCGCCCGATAAAATTTTAGCCTTGATCTGAGTGTCATTAATTAACAAGTTCATGGTTGATGATCGTGAACTCCTAACAGTTTTGTAAGTTTGAAACAAATGATGAATATGGAAGGGACATAAATAATTTAAAATTCCGCTACTCGTGCTCCAAGGGACGCCAAATGAATGTAGTTCTCTAGTAAGTAAACCAATAACCTGGTCATATTTGCAGCCACATACGATCAGATAAAGTTCTCAAGTGATGACTGAAACATGTAAATAACGTATTTCGAAAGATTACATGAGAGAACTAGGGGCACCCAACGAGGATATAGTTCAAAACCACTTAAACATAGCATTGTTAAGCGTGTTTAGTATTTAAACAGTAGATATAGGCATATTTTTATCTCTTAAAAATATTTCATCTGTCCCGATTTCCTAGCTGAGAGCCTTGACTAGTGTTCCGAACATTATAGGGATCAAAACTTACCTTTTCGAAAAAATTTAAACCAGGAAAAAGGTTCCCGAAAATTCTAGGTGACCTTTTTAGGGAAAAATGCGTTAAAAATGGGCAATTATACCATTCTTTAAAAGTTGGAAAATCCTAGGAGAGGCAGGCAAGCAAGAAATTTTACAACAAATGTTCCGAAAATTCTAGATCTCAAATCATCTTCCGAACAGATAATTTCCGAATATTGACGTTAAGTGCCCCTGAGAGAACGACCAATCTACACATTACGAAGGCATGCACTAACATTTTGAATTGGTTTAAAAAGATTAATCTGTTATCATGTCACAGCCCTGAGAAGTGATCATGCAGCCTGCTCTGTTTTGCATTTTTTATATCTGTGTGGTTTTGTTAAAAGGTGTCCGCTCGGTTTTCGCTTGAACACGGGCATCGATTTAAGCGCTATATACTTTTTAGTACATTTAATGTGACATAATCTCGAGCCTGTCTAAGACCACTTACAACACGACTAACCTTGGAGCACACCTTATCAACGTTCTGATCTCACTGAAGGTTTTTATGTCTACAGTAATTTATTCATTGCAAATGGTGTGGTGAATTGCAAACATTCAGGGAGGTCATTAATTAATATAAGTAGAAAACAAAATTTAAGGATTTAAAATGGGCCTCTGAGGTACATCACACTGTTACCAACTGGGGCATTGACATGCTGTTTTCCACGATATAATGTTTGCCATCTATTGGATTAAATAATTCAAACCTGTTACAAGAGAGGCTCTCTTGCCTGTTATTAATAAGAATCACTCCCGTGAATAGCGTTTGCTGAAAGAGTAAGTTATCTTTTTGCCATACTCTGCATTCACGCACCTGGTAGAACTTTTGTAGCAACAATACGTCCCTCATGCGAATCCAAACTGTGATCCTTGGGTTTCGAGGATGTATTCTTTTCAGGTAGCCCCCTCATCACGCTCTTATAAACTCTTCCAAAAGCGCCTCGTCCCAGTTCCTCCATGATAGTAACCCGCTCGTGTGGGACTTCCAGCAACATAAACTCAGCAATGTCAGACTCACTGGATCAAAGTGCAAATTAAATGTCAATGAAATTTCTCGTAATTAATCATGGGCTTGTGGTAGCGCTTAAATCAGGGACGGCTTCCTAGTTGATAAAATTTAGTCAAAAGTTACACTGCCTTGGCCTGTAAGAAAGGTCAGTTGTGGCTTGGGAGTGAGTACGACACCAGATAGACATGCCCAGACACTTTATCATGGAACAATTCAGCAACAAAGAATAATATTCTAAATTTGAGTGATACTATCATTTGAATGAAATACCGTTTATCATTCCTCTTTGCTCTCTTACGGTAGACAATTATCCCCACCACCACAGCAGAGAGAGCTACGGAAACTCCCAATATTATCCAGGCAATCTTTGCAGTATCATTTTTGGCGATAGGGGAGCCTCCTGTAGGATCATTTTGGCTAATGAAACCGCCTGATGTAGGATCACTTTTATTGGTAAGATGCTGTCTGGTCACTGAGGGAAAAAAGCAATCGTTAATGCTAAGAACTGTAACAGTTATACACATCATTGAAAAAGTAGCTTTAATGTTTAAGTAGCACCCGGGGCGGCTTATTTAAGAGATGGGAGCTCTTCTTTGAAAGGGATCACTTCGTTCTTCAGAATTTGAAAGCCTGGAAAATTACATGGTATATGACGATGAACCCTTGGCTGTTGAAGAATGGTTAAAAAAGTAAGAAGAAGAAGTTAAAGAAAATGATAAGCTAGAGCGTGTACTACGGGTTTAAGAGAACTACGGGTCAGTTCAGTTGCTGAGTGCCGGCAGATCATTTCGTACGATCTCGTGAAGAAGTAAGCTTATGTAAATAATCGACTAGCTGCTTGTTTGGCGGCATGATTGCTATGATGTATGAGGAGTGTTGTTAGCATTCGCTATAAAAAAGCGGTATTCTTGGATGATTCTAGTTACCCTCAATGTAACGTACGTATATTCAGGATTAGGGCACCTGTTTAGGATTCGTTCGATTAACCTTGTTCTGGAATACAAATATATACGAATCGCGTATAATCTTATTATTTTTTATTGTTCTCATCATTCCTATTATATTTCGGAGAGCGTAAATCAGAATAATTACAATAACAAGAGTAATGGCAGACGTTTTCGCTGAAGCGAAAAGGCAACGAGAAGGGCAAAAATTAAACGCATTTGGTTTGTCAGCGGTATTAGCAGAACAACAACTTTGCACGTGCAACACTCATTTTTATACAGTTCTCCGGAATGTTACTAAAACAGTGAACGACCACGGGGAACAGGAAAATGAAAAATGGGAACAAAACCTAACTTCAACCCTAGCCCACTCGGTAAATTCATTTCCAATTCTCTGTTTGTTCCCCACTTTTCATTTTCCCGTTCCCCTTGCTCTCGTTCTCTGCTCCCCTTTCCCCGTTTTAGTAACGTTCCGGTTCTTCGCCGTCATTATACGACCACGGCGTGAGACTGCCAAGTTTTACGTTTATGGAGGATTTGAACACATGAGAGCGATTTTCTTTTCCAAACTGATATACAATTCTTTAGAATTTAACCCTTATGAATATCAGCCAACATTTCGCAACTTAAACGAAATGGACCCGAAGTAAGAGCGATAAAGTTTGAAAAAGCGTGAGTTCGGTTTTTAAGTGACGTTTTCGCCGCTGTCGCCGTCGTAGCTGCTGAAGCTCCCGGGGCTCTCCTCATGAAAAGGTTCACTGGAGCAGATGAAAGACGTATTTCCTTACACGAGGAAATTAAATCAAAGAAGCTATTTCTCAGTCACCGTATCCTCTAATTTTGAGCAGCTTCCAGAACTTTCCAAATTAAGTTATTTTTCCAGGAAAAAGGCAAATGATAATCATATGACAATTTTCGTCCGTCAAATCTTTCTTTAGAATTTCCTCTACAAAGGAAAAAATAAACAAACCAAACAAAACGAAACAAAACGTAACAAAATGAACCAAAAAACAATAATTTATCTCCTGTCAACAATGTGAATTATTGCATTGACGTCATCTCTGTAATATCTTTGAAAACAGAACGATCGTTGAACGATCGAGATGGCCATGAAAAATGTAAACATAAAACGTCATGACAGGCTATTTGAAGGAGAACGATCGCTAAAAGTATGAAAATTACAGATTAGCTCCCCATAAGCGGAGGCTTATCTGTTCAATGTTGTTGCTGTTCTTGAAACATCTAAAGACTTTCATGTGGTAAATTCCGTCGTCGTTTGTTTTACTGTCTACGTGGCTTGCTTCTGAGGGAGCAGAAGCGGGTGCCAGCTTCTCTAGAAGTGTACAGTTTATGGGCGTTCGCAGAGGTTTGAGTGATTATGGTTTAGTGTCTATACCAAATCCCTATCAGCTATTGGACATACATAAGGTAATGTCGCACCTTCAGAGTGGGTTTTAAATTTCCAAGAAACTGACCAGTCGCTTTGAACTTCTCCAAACCAGGAAGACACCCCAATTTCATACCCCTTGTCGCATTCCAGAGGTAAAAGACGAAAGGTGGTAGCAGGAACCGTTAATTCTCCCCATTCAGCTTCATTGCCTAGTTGCTTTATCTCCCTATACCGTACAGTGCTCTTCGTTATGGTGCATATTTCTTTTCTACTCCACGTTACATTGACTTTGCAACCATGTATTTCCGACTCTTTGTTGTTTATCACGGGTGTAATTGGTTTGCCTTTAAATAATGAGAATGATACTATGATTATTTAGTGATTTCCACCGATTTTTTTGCAGTGATAGATGAATGTAAAAAGGTACACTACGAAACCTACAAAACTATCTAACAACTTATTAAACTCGAACAATTAACAACCAGCTCACCGACGTCATCTTAAGTAACTGATTTAATTATGCGCATGCGTTGAGTCCTTTAAAAAGAGTTCTTGGTTAATTCCTGCGAGACCGAGGTCCCTTGAATGTGACAATAAGCACACAAAAAATTGATTTTGTTACTTAAATTTGCCTGTAATTAATTTTTGAAACTTGACAGTGGGCGCTTCGAGGAGGGCGTTTACTCGAAGCTAGGCGCTTACTAAATTTTCACCATTTTCAGCAAGTTTAGTATGTTTATTTTGGAACAAAACAATAAATGGCAATAACAAAACGCGAAGATGTAACAAAGCAAGGTTTCTGTAAAAAACTCTGAAGAAAACTCCTTCGGGGAAGTCTCTTATTAGTACTTATTCAATTTCAATTTCAATTTCAATCTCATCGTCACTCAAGTCAGTAAGTGATTTCTCTGGTGCTGCCTCCTCGATGTCCGACGTCGTAACGTCGGCAAATGGCAAAATAAAAATAGTGTCCCCAGTTAGTACTTTCGTACTAAATATATCAACACTCAAATAATTAAGTGCATTTTTTTAGATACTACTCTTGCCTTTGATTAAGTCACCAATCTGCTTCACGGATAAAGCTTTTCCAGTCACGTAAAGATCCATGACTGCTCCAACAAACACCCCATTTGCCATTGGCATCCGGACTAAACCCGGATCATTCCCTATGATGTACTCTGGCTGATAACGGCCTAACGATGAGAAGAAATACTCATTCCATTGGTCTATCAGTGCCTCCTCCGTACCATTAACGAACACCTTGATCTTATGCAGCTGACAGGTTACTGCTACGTGATTCCAGTAATTGATTTGTAAGTGGAAAGTGTTGTGTATCGATAGAATGAGTCGGGAATTCTTGACCGTCACGTAAAATAGTTTTCCACCCTTTGACCAAAGCGCCATTATAGGCCCGTGAACACCAATATACTTTACCCAAAATGCAATTGTAAAGTCACAGGTTGTTATGTTAATGTTAGGGACAGTAGCATAGGAACCATTCTGACTGAAAGTGGCCGCTTTGCTTCCGGGACACCAGCCTTCAGTATGGTTAACGGTACCAAAATACCTGTAAGATAACAAAAACCAATGAATAGAATCTAGCTGTGAATAAAAGAATTACCTGTCATAGGAACATGCAAGGCACTATTTTACCCTCGAATCCTAAGTTATGAGACAAAAATTAACCAGTCAACGCTATGAGTGTAATGCCACCTGCAGCAGTCAGAAATGCAACTGCATAAGTTTTGTGGCGATGCTGAAACCTGGATGTCATCATGAAAGAGACAATGGTTAATCTGAAAATTTATTTAAGAGTTAGAGAGAACTAAGAAGGGAAGTCGTTGTCGTATAAAATCTTTTGAAATACGAAAGTAGGGGTAAGGCATAAAAAGCCAAGCCTCCGCCCCCCACCCCCCAACCCCCCCTCGCCTCGCCCCCAACATTGAACAAACTAGAGACGTATAACCCCACTAACCTCACATCTGGATCATTGCCATCTAGAAACCAGCGGCGGTATACGGGTTTTCCTAACAAAACGTACAAGTTCATTCCAACAGTAAAAATATATGGGGATATCAAACAAACCCGTAATAATAAGCTACTCTGATTTCATTATGCTTCGGTCTTCCGTTTCCGTTCATAATGTTTAGAACCATAAGCATTTTACGTAAGCTTAGGACTCTTTAACTGAGACCGAAAAAAGGCATGTATACGCTCAACAGCAAAGCTTTGAGATGAAACAATTCTTAGTTCGTCTGAACTTTGTTTTTGCTTGTTTGTTATTTATTGTTTTCCCAAAGAATCCCCACAATGCATAGGAACGACGTGTGTCATTGATTCCTTATTTTCTATCTTGGGCCAGTTCTATGAAGTCACGCCGAAGCCAAAGTATCAAGCTTAAAGGTTTCTTCAATAGGAAATATAATGAATCAGACCTAAAGAATTCACGTTGTTATATTCATACTACTTGTGCTGGCGATTTTAAGGGGGACATTATATTGGCTGGGCCGCCAGCTCGGAATAGTGTTAACAGGAACAGCTTCACCCTAGGCCTTAACAAGCAATTTACTTGGCCGACTTATCAAGAAGGTACGCAATTCTTTACACACAAGAAACCAGTTTTTAAGGCCCAGTGGTCACAGTGTAAATTCAACATGTTTAACATCCTACGAATGACGTTTTTATTGAAGATGTAAGTACAATTTACTGTACATTGAGTAAGGAGTGGAAGGTTTAGGGTACCTGTTTAGGATTCTTCGATCAACCTTATTCTGGGATACGAATACGTAGAATCGCGTGTAATCTTTTATTATAATTATCATTTTTTTTCATTATTCCTCTTAATGCTTCGGGGAGTATAAAACGGAATAATTACAACAACAAGAACAATGGCTGACTTTTCTCGGTTACGCAAAAAAAGCAACGAGTGGGGCAAAGAAGCAAAAGGATTTTATAACATAACAAAAGTAAATCGCGCGCTCTGATTGGTCAGTTAGCCACTACCATTTGCCCGTGGGTGCACGCCAAGAAACTGAGCTGGCGCGGTAAAATTTGAGCAAATTCAACAAATCTCCTCTCCTGACGGTAAAATACACAGATGAAATGCACAGATGAAAAGTGGAAGTTAAAGAAAATACTTAGCTGTCGTTTTGAAGTAAAAAAGACAAAAGATCAAGCGACAAATTTGCCCTGGATGAATTAAGCAGCACTGTTTTCCTCGCGGCTAGAATCGGCTGAGGGAAAATCGAGCGAGCGAAGATTTAAGGTACATTTTGTGTTTTTTATGGAAGAGAAAGTCTGTTTGAAATGTAAATTTATCAATTAGCATTGTGTTATTGACTTTTTGGTCAAGCTGATGCTAAATTCAAGCAAATATTTTAGGAAACAATCTCAAATTCGAGACAGCTTTGTTGTGAAGTTTTCATCGCATCGATTAAAAATTTTAGTTGAGTTTATTAAAAGGGCACATTAAGCTGAAATAAGCGAATTTCATTTGAGTAAAGAAACATTTGGGTTTTCAAATAATTTTTTTTCAAAAAATAACTTCTGTGTGTATTATTTTGTTCCTCAGTGTCCATTCATAACAGTCGTTCAGAGAACGGTCGAAAAACAACAACTTCAGCGCCGGCTGTTTGTCGGCGAATTTCACGGATGCAACTTTGACTTTCATAGCTTTCGATACAAAGCTAGTTAATTTCTTTTTAAAATTGATGTTAGTTGTTATTCTAAAGGAATTACAGTCAAATTTTCTCATTTCTACTTTACGTTTATTTCAAAATTGTCACATAAATAAGCTTGATAATTATGTCATTTATTTAGTTTTAGCTTATTTTTTAGAGTCGCTTTAGCTGGTGTTTATAGTTGTAGCTGTAGTTTTCCCTCAAAGTTTTTACCCTAATATTAAGAGCAAGTAAACAGATGCCAAGGGAATAACAACACAAAAGGTTTTGCAATTTACCTGAAGACGGAGAACGGTTGATTCAGCGAAAGAAAAACTCAAAGGCAAGTTTTTGAAAAACGTAGAACAAGATTTGTTTACGCGCGGGTAGACGGCAGCATACATCAACGCGGACCGATGACTCAACCGAAGGCAAATGGAAAATAATGTTTTTCTCTTTTGATTATGTTACAAAAGGAATGGTAAATGTTGCAGCTGTGCAACCATGGAGTTATGGATGCACTTGGGAGGTTTGCTAAGCACTCAAGAAGCTAGAATCGCTCTCGGCTATCGCCTCGTGCGACTCTTACGCTTCTTTCGTGCTTAGCAACCTCCCGCGTGCCTCCATAACTCCATGGTTGCACAGCTGCAACATTTACCATTTCTTTTGTAACATAATCAAAAGAGAAAAACATTATTTTCCATTTGCCTTCGGTTGCACGCTGCACGTTTACCATTTCTTATTGGCAGGACAACAGCTTTGCACGTGCAGCACGCTTTTTAGTCTCGCTTGCGCAAGCAGCGAGACTCATAAGATGTGCAAGCCGTTTTTTTTCCTTCGTATTCAGGACACAAAAGGGAGATCATGTTCCCAGGCGTTCCTAGCGGAGACCTTGGAAACTGGAAATAAGAACGGTTGTGTAACCGAAGCCATGCATGTTTTGCGAAGAAAGCTTAGGAAAGATTAATGCGGCTTAGAGCTTTTCCGGAACGAGTAGGTCCACGAATTCTATTTCTTGAAAGCGTTGATTACTTTAGAAAAAGTGAACACTTCAATGGTCGAAAAAAATAAAAATTAATTAGCAAAACTTTGATGGTGAGGCTAACTGGTTTGGGTGTTCAACCTCGTCCCCAGGGCTTTTCTCTCAAAAAATGGGTGGGGCGGGAAAAGGCCCTGGCATCGGCTGGTCACGTGTACAGCCTAAATATTCCTGAGAAGCTAATTTATATGCAACCCGCTGGTTTTGCGCTGACAGAAGGGAGTAACAATGGAAAATAATAACATCACGAACTGTGTCAATTTTTTTCTTTGTCAAATGTCAATTTTTCGCGTGTGTGCGATTCAAAAGCTTAAGATCCATTTAACTGCGCATTATTCAAATGCTAGAAGTTTATGAAAGGGCGTACCGGCTAAACGTTGTCACGTACAAAATATGCCAGATGCTTCAGAGTTGAGACAAGCTGTTATCAACTAGTACTTCATCTGAACTTCATCGTGACTGTGGAATTACTGTACGATCAAGCGGAAAGTGATTTTGTCCAATGGCAAACAAAAATGTGGGCCTTTGCCTCCGGGATCCGCAGTGAGTTTAAAAAAGTTGAACTTAATTGAAATAAAATTGTTCATCAAAATGCTTTATGGAGTCTGGTCTTCTCTACAAACGGACCATGAAACAAACAAATCTCCGCGCCGGATGCAAGTCAGCCCTCCTGCCAGGGACGATAACAGGTCGCCTGTCTGAAACATTTGAAGACCTCTTATATATTTTCTCTTTCGAGGATAAGTACAAAGGATTTTCCTCATATTAAAGGGAAGATTGATTGATCGATTGGAATCAACTAGAGCTCTCATCGATTTTAAATGGACCCAAGTCTTTCTTTGTTGGTCAGTCGTTTGATCGCAGAGGTCAATGAATTTTTTTAAAATACGGGTCATACAGGATAAGTCTAAACCAACGAGTGTCGCTATGATATGGCCGAGAGTTAAGGTGAATAGAACTAGGCTGTGTACGGCAGCCCACTTCGCAAGAAATGAAATAAAATGTCAGAAGAGTCGAGAAAGCGGACTTTCCCAGTACAACCTTTATGCATGTACGATAGCTTGTTTGTCATTTATACCGCTCTATAAGCGGAAGTTTTACAAATGTTACTCGCTTTCCCCTTCATAGAAATCGGAGGAAAGCAAAAAATTACCATAGCCAGTATCTGTGACAAAAAGGAAAGCTTGTAAAACTTTTCGTTAGTCGTCAAGGATATAAAAGGTCGCCCAAGATCGCGCGCTTTGAGGTTACGCATAATTTTAGCTTTTTACATAGCGCTAATTTATTACACCCAGGATTTTAGGGTGTACGAGGGGACACGTGACCAGCCGATGCAGGGCCTTTTCCCGACCCCACCCATTTTTTGAGGGAAGAGCCCTGGGGATTAGGATGTTGGGTGTTGTAAACTTTCATTGTATGCAAATGAGTCTTTTGGTGAGAATACGGTTAATTTTCGGCTGTTTGGCAATGATGTAATTTTCCCCGAATCAAGGCCCTTGATTTTCGTGTAATTTATACACGCGTATAGCCTGCCACCGCCAACGTATTTCCGGTCGTCGCTAAATCCTGTTTCTTGCAGAATTAATTGCCTCCTAGACTGTGAGCAGTCTCTTATTTTTCTTTTAAGTCATAGTAGGTCGAGAGCATAATTTCACTTTTTTGCTCGCCGAGCGTGGCCCTTAGGAAAGAAGGACGACCGCTTGCGGTCTAATCGCCTCCTCATTTGTTATCTTATCTCCAAGCAAGCGAGACTCAACGCTTCTGAGAGCAACGCTCCATAACAAAGCTGTGAAATGAAATATCTCTTACTTCGTCTGAACTTTATTTTTGTGTGTTTGTTATTGTTTGTTGTTTTCCCAAAGGGTCTCCACAATGCATAGGAACAACTTGAGTCATGAATTCCTTCTTTTCTATCTTGGGCATTCTATGAAGTCACGCCGAAGTCAAAGTATCAGAATTAAAGGTTTCTTCAATAGGTTTCTTTAGCGGTCACGAAACGCCATGACGGTAAATGTAAATATTAATATTAGCAGTAAAGTAGTAAAGGCCGCCAAAAGTGATAAATTAAACAAGAATTTGTTTGTATTTTTTCCGAATTCCACAAAAGAAGGATGTTACCAACGAAAAGTACCTTTGCAGCCATATAGTTCCACCCTCATTGATATGTGGTTATGCCAAGCTGTTGGTTGAAAACGTGTGTAGCGTGCTACAATCGGTTCATTGAGTTCGTTATAAACGGTAGTATTCTCGTCTGTGTTGCCAACAAACACCTGAAGCACACCAAAAAAAAAAAACCAGAACAAAACAAAAACAGTAGTTAGATGGACAATTAGTAGCGGTTTTGGCTCCATTTGACTGCTATTCACAATCGGAGGGTGACATTTTCTGTCGCTAGGCACTGAATTTCATAACACCCTTGGTCCCTGCACACCTAGACGTAAGCTCTAATACTGACGAAAGCTGTTAATAATAGTATCTGGAGATGCAAATAGGATTGTTTTTAAAACAAACACTATGAACATGAAATTTGAGTATCTGGCAGAGGTTTTGGGGAACAAGAGACCTTGACCATTTACTTCTAGAAAAAACTGAAGAGGTATCCTGAAATGGCGTCTAGGGAACAGGTTAACGGCTGAGTCTTTCCAGTAACAGGGGGACATTGATTTTCTAGTTGAAAATAATATCATTTTAATAAACGTTTGCTTTTAGACTTCTATTGTTCGACAATTTTGCTGCTTCTCTGGTCTTTTGCAGTTGGTTGTTACTTGGTTGCGAGTAGACTGGGGCCTGAGGTCGTTTTCTTCCCTCCAAAGAACTGCTGACTATTTTTTCTTTACGCTTTGCCCGGATACCTTTTCAGGTTCTGCAACAGGTTAGGCCTGACCCCAATTACAACTCTATTTGCTTGAAACTCCGGAAAGCTGACAACATTGAATTTTCGGGAACATGTTAATTAAAATTTCCTTTAGAAAACAGAGTGAAATTCAAAATTATTTTGGGGAACTGTACAGTACCGCAAATGAGCCCCGACCACGACAACCCAAAAGGAAAAGGATGGCTAAAATGGACCACAAATTATCCTCGACCCCAAATGATACCCATCATCTTGTTTGCTCGGTGCTGGAAACTTTTTTCAGCCCCACTCACCCCGACTGACTCCTCAGAGGGAGTTGAATGAGGAGATTAAGTATGGTGACGAATGACGAAGATCAAAGTACACTTTACCAATGAAGGGGTAACCAATGCACTAGCCTGAATTTCATCCGATTACTTCGAGTCGTTATTACTCCCTCAGTGACGTCTGAAAAGAACCGGCCGTTAATGTCGACCAGTGACGTCACTACTCCTTTGCTGTAATTAAGGCAAAAAGTAAAACACGATTTTCAAGTGGCAAACCAAGAAATATCGTTTGGAAATGTCTACATGATACAGAACAGCTGACAGAATTGCTTTACTTTTTTCGAAGGTAATTCATGTAACGTACAAACTATCAACTGCATGCAGTACTCTGAACCAGTTGTAATTCAAACTCGGTCGCAATCACGCAATGAAATAAATACACACACGGAACACTTAGTTAAAAAACACAACAATTCCCTTTAATTGAAAAGAAGCTATTTTGTCCTTAACGAATAAAAAAGAAAACAAGGAAACAAGATAGAAAAGCTAACAGAATCATTACACTTGACGGTGAAAATAGCAAGAAGACCGAATGACAACATGATATTGGTCTCAGAAACTTCTCATAAACAAAATCACTGCCGAAACCACAAAGCGGCTCTAAATGAAAAACCTACCGACTCTCCGCAATGATTCTTCATTCGCAGTTCAATTTAGCAATTAAGTTTCGAAGACAAGCCAGGGCAATTTTGCTGTTTACGGGCGCGATCCATTCAACCGAAATTTCCGGAAATTTGGGTCCAAAACTCAATGGATCGATTTGGTCCAACCAGAAAAGTTTCGAAAAGACAGGTCCACCTTTTGAGGTGGACCACTTTTCCCGGTCGGACCGGTCGGAGTTTTGGTTGAATGAATCGCGCACTACAGATAAAGATTATCGAAATGTTTGAACTCCAAGCAAGCGTTAATCCACCAATGCGATCCGCTGAATACCCGGAATAAGCGACAATCTCGCTAAAATTTCTCATAATTATACATAAATTATGCGAATGTTTAGACAATCAATCAATCAAAATCACTACCCTGTTCTCGGGTAGCATAGTGACGTCACTGGACAGCATTAACGGCTGGTCGATTCAGAAGCTGCTGAGAGGAGAAAACGACTCGAAGCAATCGGATGAAATTCAGGCTACCGATGCATAAGATCTCGAAACTCACAAGATGATTACTTTGATAATAACTTTTTTGGGTTTAAGGGTTACATTCAGTGAAACAGATTACTGAACTCTATTTTGTTTCCTTGCCGGGTCAGCTATTTGCTGTATCTACTAATTTTTTTTTGACAAGCAACAATCACTTCATTAAAAAAGTAACATACTCCGCACAATATAAATGTCTGCAGTGCCGGGTGTCTAACCTTGTGTTCACTTTGTCCCTGTTGTTTGTACAACTGGAAATTCAGACCGTCGTCGCTATATTTCAGCGTGTAATTTATTACCCACTGGCTCTGGAAATTAATTCCTTGCGTTGCCACCCGTGTGACAGTGACAGGATTGGTACCTAAATCAATCTGTAGCCATTGCTCAGCGTCATTAGCGAAAGCTGACCACGATCCTTTCAAGTTCAGTCTACCCTGGCTGGCTTCATGGTTGGCATCAAGGTGTGACGAAGCAATAATCTGTCCGTCAGAGATCGCTCCTTTCTCCATACCCAGAGCCTCTTGACATTCTAAATAACAAAAGAAAGTAAAAGGTAATACCACAAAGATTGAGTGCTACTTGGAAATCAATGGATGTGGTTCTGTCAATGAAAATTCCATAAAAGTCGCCATGCTTTATTTAAGAGTTGTGACACAAATACATTAAAATGTTTAAAAGGATCTTTCACTGAGGACGAATGGGAAAGAAGAGGACTAATAGCCATTTGGGCCGACCCTATTAATTAGTCGAACTTAATTAGTCGGACTCAATTCATTTTCAAAATGTACATGGTCTACAACATTTACCAGTGAAAATAAATTATTAATAGTAATTTATGCATTAGGTTCGGCACATGAAAAGTCAGTCGACGTTTGAAACGAAGTCGCTCCTATAAGTCGAAACTCTCATGTCCGCCGTTCGAATTAATTTATGGTTCGATCCAAATTAGATATATCGAACTTGATTGATTCAAAAGTCAATCTTTTTCTTGTATTTAACTGAAGGATTTGGATCGGTAATGAAAAGTTCCACGTTTGAACTGGGTCTGACAAAAAAAAATCGTCGGGGCGACGTTTTTACTGTTCACAATGTTTTGGTATAGAGCGTTATACTTTTCACCTACGTGGCCAGCGGCTATGCAAATTGAAACAATAGAAAGTTTTAACCTAAGAAAAAAATTCAACTCCCACAGGATTGGTTTGTCACACCAACATGGCCGCCGTTTGATCGTGTTGACAAACCAATATGGCGGACGTGACGTCTTGCAAATTGTTGTTTCGTGATACACAAATCACTAACAACCATGGTGGTACAAAAAGTTCGACTCAGTAAATCGATACTATCGCCTGATGAAGACCTGCAGTGTGCGGTCGAAACGTCGTGATCAATAGCAAAGTGACAATCGTGCGACAAACGATAAAACTAGACCCTTTAATCCAATTGTTCTAATTTCTAATCGTAGTTTTCATTGAGGCTGCACCTAAAACTCTCAGATATGTGTGGAGGGAAATGATAGATGCCTTCTTTCTCTGACAATTTTAGCGCCTTCTGAAAAAGCCAAAAAAAGCTATTTCTAAAAATTTGATAATGAGTTAACATGTTCCACGTCGATTCTATGGCCTGACTGCACCGGGCATTGTTACATATACTTGGATGCAGATCGGAAGTGTTTTGTTTCCTGTGATGAAAAATAATTTCATATACTTGTTTATTAATAAAGTACTGGGTAACATTACCCCTAGCTCGTTCCTCTTTGGACCAATATTAACCGGTGACTTCGCGCTTTAAGGGGCCGATCGCTTATTACGTCTCGGGGGTGGCGGCGGTTGATGGGGGGTACAATTTTCTAAGAGGCTTGATTTTGGGGGGTCAATTATTTTGAAAATGCATAAAATGTGAGGGGGGTCGAAATATTAAGATACAGGACTGGCTTTCTATGTAAAAGTTGTCAGACTATATTATGATTAAAGCAAATCCACGTTTCCTTCAAAAGTAGACAAAAAAATTTGCTTCGGCGGTTCTTTGTCAACAACAAAATGTTACCCGTATAAAGCTTGGCTCAGAAACCAGCTATCAGCTATTTCTACTTCCAGGAATGTAGCGTGCATGTACGCACATATGCCTATGCATACAGCTGAAATCTGTATATAGATTTTTTTTTTTTTTATCTCCTGAAACCATTTTTTTCATTAAATTGGGATAATTGTCTTAGGATTTCCTTTATCCTTTTACTGGTTAAGTGGAGTTTAATGGATCCGAATTTGAAGCCACAGACCTTGGTTGAGACTTTTGACCAAGCCAACTCTACTATTCTATCCCGGAGTATAATGTAGCTCTCATAACTTTGTTGACTTATCCTGTGCACACCTGAGCGTAGCTTTTGCGGTATGAAGAGACCGGCAGACTCCTTTACGAAAGACCATGACAGACGAGAGATTGAGCTCTCTTGCAATTCTGCATATACACAAGCACAAGGACGTAATTGATATTCAGTGGCGGATCCAGACCTTCAGATAAGGCGGGGAGGGGGAGGAGGGGAGGGTTCGGGTCTCATTTTGGTCGAAAAAAGGGGGCCCGGGCCCCCGATGGCCCCTCCCCAGGATCCGCCACTGATATTGATGGCATCATAACAGAGTTTGCGCGTCTGAAGGGTACACATCTCGCCCTTTGCTTGTAACGACCTTGATGCCGTAATCAGTCCGTAGGATTACCGATAACACTAGAGACAGATGGGTAAAATAAACAACTAATGACTGCATTTTCCCTCGTCTTTATTTACTGAAAATGTCCTGCAGAAAACGCAACAGATGGCATTTCCGAGACCCCAAATTGAAAAATTTTCTGCTGGGGGAGCATGCCACCAGACTGCCCCAGGTTTGGGGCGTCTTCGGCGCTATAACTTTTCTTCCCCCGCGTGAACCTTCAAAATCTCACGCTACGCTGCCAACTACTTGTATCTTATAGCTAGTGAAATCAATGCCCAAGGATGGAAGAAGAGACTTGATCTAGAAGGGGTTGGAGGGTGGGGGTGCGCATTTTAAAAATCGCTTTTGCCAGGGGTGGGGGGGTACAAATTTCATATGTAATTATTTTGGGGGGTAAAGTTTTGATACACCAAACTTTTCTGAGCACCCCCCCTCCCCCGGGACGTAATAAACGACCGGCCCCTTTCAAATTCCTTTACAACATCCTCACCATTATTTTTGTAACGCTGCATGGAACATCAAGAGAAAACAAGGGTAAAAAGAAGTAAGAAACAAAAATTAGAATTATACGAACCATTACAACTGACTTCGTTCACTTCCTCGCTCCAGTATCCTCTTATTCCGCACCGAACAGATGAGGGGCCACTAATTTGTTTTCCATTAACGCAGGAAAATGAGCAAATTGAGTGGTATCTTTGATTGTATAAAACACAACTGTCGGGCAAAATTTGTACCTCATTTAAGGAGGAGAGTTTTCGGCACGTAAATCCTTTAAAAGAGGAGATATAAAGAAAGTTTAAAAATTAAAGGAGATAAACAATCACGACACTAATAGTAGTTCACTTAGACCTTTAAATGTGTCAAAACGTTTATAACCGCGTTTTGCTTTTGTCTAACGCAATAATAATTAACTGTTATCTGGGACTTGATCCTCAATTTAGGCTCTTCATTAATTGAAATTTCTGTTTTTTGTTGTTGCTGTTTTTTTTTCTTCTCATTTGTTGTCTTTTTAATTCAAATTCATTAGAATACTCAACACAATGGAATGAAACTTCTTCCAACCAAAAAAAGAAAAAAAAATCACTCTTTTCTTTTCGCTGCCTGCCCGACCATGCGGTCACCAGCCTTGTGCTCGTGGACGTAAGGACGTTTTAGCAACATACTTTTTCGCAGAGGAGTTATTTGTGTCCTTGATTTCAGTTAAATTCGCGATTCGCCTTCAAGTTAGTTTGCTGCAACCTAGTTTCAGGGTCCTATTCTACTCTTTCTCCGGAGCGTCTCTCTTATTCGAATTCCGGAGAGCAGGAGAAGACCCAGGGAACGAGGCTGTGTTTACTGCAGAATCGAACATAAAACCGTCATGCAATCGTGTCACAAATCTGGTAAAATATTATCCAATCCTCCAGAAAACCGCTATTGGGCAATTACCGCAGACGAATAACAGCGACTTAATGACAATAAAGAGTTTGTGTGTGTGTGTTTGTAGAAAATATAAATAGGTAGGTAAGCCCCCTTACTAAAAAGTAACTTTTGAAAATGCGCTACACGAGTGTATAGCATTAGTTACATAGAGGATATTACATGGAGGCGCGAAGATATGAATATTATTTTCGAGTGGCAAAACAATATTTAACGAACGAGGGCAGCGAGGTGAGTAAAATATTGTTTTTGCCAGGAGAAAATAAATTCATATCTTCAAGCCGCCCTGTAATGTTCTTTTTATTATATAGACAAAACGACATCGATAAAATAATAGAGGGAAATTACCAAAATTACGTCATCGATAAACTCACGTGTGAGATTATGGAAAATAAACCACACGGGTCCCAGATGTAGTTTTTATGAATTTTACGAGAAGTATATTTTCCAGTAAAACACTCGTGTCTATATAATAATATCAAATATAAAATACTAGGCTAGTCTTGTAGGAGCTATTATTATTTCAATCTACACCATTGTGACTTTTCTTTAAAAAAAAATGCCAGTAAACATTTGAGATACGTCTCTTTGAATATAAAACTATTTCATTTCTTGTTGTCCGAAAATAACTAACGTGACCTACCCGAGGACACTTCACAAGAATAATGAAGAGGCTTATTACAGTTCAAGTCATTCCATTTCCTTGACGGATACATTTCTACGCAATCTTCTGTGCCTCCCGAGTTGTCTGGGTTGTTAGGAAAAAAGTTTAGTCGAACCGCTAACGAGCTATCAATCCATTGCCAGCGTGACTTATTACTTGAGTCACGGTGCAAACCAATCCATGTCCGTACTCCCCAGCGAACCTCTTGCTGTTCATCTGGCGAATCCAATATTGCGAGATTAGATCCGAGTGCTTCACAAACATATTTTGCCGCGATCCATTCCAGGGTACTGGAGGATAATTTATAGCAAGTAAATTGGTATGAAACCCAATTTAAAGGGCAACCTATAAAAGATAATTATATAAAAATTGAGGTCAGGATTGTAATTTCTTCAATTGAGTTTATGACTGCGCTGATTCCCTATTATGCTTACAGATTAGGCACTAAATTCAGATTTGAGATACATCTTTGCACTTTAAAATCCTGTCAAGTTTCTAAATATTTCATCACCTCGCATAAAATAAGATTTGCACCAAACTTGCTCAGGGCAAACATAATACTGAAAAGTACAAACTAGGAGGAAATTATATTAGGGGCAAAGTTGGTAAATACCGCATTTGCCCCTGAATTTGCAACCGTATGTTGTACACTAGGATTCAGTTGCGGTATTTACCCTCACCCTGATTTCCTCCTACCCTGCAGTTTGCACTTCTTTGCATCATATTTGCCTCAAGCAAATATTTGGTGTTAATCTAAAAATTTTTCGTGCACTGCTGATTTAATATCACGTCGGTCATTTCGAAGTGTTTCAAAATAAGCGCGCCTGTACTTTCCCACTCCAAGATTTTTCTTAGTTTCTAACTTACAACTTAGAAATTAAGGACCCGGTTGAGTAGTTTAACTCGGAAATAACTAGTGATAAGGCGGTCCTTGTCCCTTTTTTTCCTTTGGAGGCGACTTTTAGGTGATTTTCGCGCTCCCTCGAGAAAAAAAAACACGCCCTTTTTAATATCGCAAGGTTTACTCGGAAATTTGGCGCCGCAGAGGTTTTGGCGTGGGGGAGGGGGGGGGGAGTTAGTTTTATCGACGGAGATCGTAAACTTGATTTCTCACCGTAAAAAGATTTAAGAGCTGACAGCTCCAGCTATATTCTTTCTGAATATAATAAATTCCACCATCCACTGACTGTCTACAGCTTCCGTTCACTTCCCTGGTTTCCCTTAACGAATATCTTTACATGCTTTAGGCTGCTTACACTTGTGGGGAAGGATAGTGGGGTTGGAACACGGGAGAAAAGGGGCGAAAGGGGTGGGGGAGGCGGGAGAAAAAAGGTACAGAGGCAAAAGAAATAGTTGGAAATTACTGAACAATGCTTAATATTACGCAATCGAAAAATAGCTAAAGGGAAGAAGCTAAGAAAAAAAAAGGAGGAAGCCGGATATGCAAGGTACGGGAGACGGGAGGTTTAGACCCCCTGTCCCCTTTCCACGCACTCAATACTTCCAAAACGCAAAATTTAGAGGTGGACCTCTGGCCGGAAAGAACCTCTTCAAATAAACCAGGCTCCTAAATGAACCCAGTCTACTGTTTTTAACTCTTACGAGTTTCCCGTGTGTTAGAGCATCTGGAAAAGTCACCAGAAGGTCGACTCCTGTTGGGAGGACTCATTTCTTTCCGGCTCAACTAAGCGGTAACTTTATAGGCCAAAACAGTATCAATGGTTCTAAAGAAATGTAGTGTGAGCAGCGTTATTACTTTTTTTCTGAATTATGTCAGGCGATAAATTCAGGGGCGAATAGACAGCGAGAATAAATTTTCATGTAAGGATCGTAATGACACACTAGAGAGAGCATTAGAGGGAAGATAGCTTACCTTTGAATTTATGAATGTATGAAAATATGTGAACTGGGGGGTGAAAGAATTATATGAAAGTAGATCATCGCAGTTATAGACGCAACTTTTTGCAGTTGCGAAAAGAAAGCCTGAAAAAAACATTCAGACTTGTACTTGATCCAAACCCAGGACCTCTGCGAGACCGGTGCCGCGCTCTTACCCACTGAGCTAACAAGCCAACTGGGAGTAGGTCATTGAATTGATTCGTTATAAACCCGTGAAAGGATGATGATGAAGTTACGAATATACGCAAATCACGTATGTGAACTGCGGGGTGAAGAATTATATGAAAGTAAATCATCGCAGTTATAGAGGCAACTTTTGCAGTTGCGAAAATAATAATAATAATAATAATAATAATAATAATAATATTGATAATAATGATAATAATAATCATAATCATAATCATAAGAAGAAGAAGAAGAAGAAATCGACACTAGCTGTTGGGTTTCTAAGTGGTGGACAGTCGTTTCGCTACAATTCGCTGCATAATGAAATCGATTCGCTGCAAAGAAGTAAAGTCGTCTCGCCGCATCATGAAGTTGAATTGATGCAAAAAAAATGTCGTTTCTCTGCACACTAAAGTAAATTACCTTTACAATAAAACTTCATCGCTTGAGTTTCTGTTGCTGATATTTTAGTGGAACCCACTCTGTTTCCATTTTACAGTCATTTTAACATTAACAGTAAGTAACAGTAATTCCTAGTTCATCCATGGTGGTCATAAACTCATTAAGGGTGTGTTCCTTTCGGCGAATCCAAAAACGGATTTTTGATCCTAGATTTGCCAGATTTCGCGGTCGAAAGGAACGTGAAATCCGAAATTGGATTTGTAACCTTGGTAACCTTTCGCCAACGCGTGCAATATGCACGACAGCCTCTCAAAAAATGACGTGTTTTCTACTGTTTGACAAATTATGCGATTATACCGTGCGGAATTCAGTGGTCGGCAGTTCGAATAGCGACGATGGAACATATAAAACAGACAAAGAAAGAAGCCCATTAAAATTGAAAATTATCTAAAGAATGTCAGCCAGTTTGATCCAGTTCCATAGCTCGGATTCTTTTATGTAACACGATCGAGTGCCTGTCGCGTTTACAAGCGAGTTTGTAGTTAGATAGCAGTTCATTTGTTACTCTTACTTATTTCTGATTTCAAGCAATCTTTAGAGACAAATGATTAGTATATGGATATTTTAATGTACCAGGAACAATCTTCTAATGTTTTCAGATGTTTTACGGCAAATGACAGCAACGAGGAAACTCTACGGCCTCTATGGGAATACTTCACCTGGAAATACCGCTGGATCATCTGACTAATTTCGAATCCACTGTGAATGGAACAGCGTAGATCACTAATCCGTTAATCTGGATTTGGATTCTTCGGATTTCAAATCCAATGAATCCTTTTTCAAAAAGGATTCACCAGATTAAAAATCCGGATTTGGATTTGCCGAAAGGAACGCGAAATCCGCTCTTAGATCTTAAATCCGTTTTTGGATTCACCGAAAGGAACACACCCTAAGTGAATGTGTATCACAAAATAAGCATGCTAAACCTTGATAGCGCTTCTTATAAAAATTTCTGGTAGCCCCTGGAAAATAGTAACAAACAAAGCAGCCAAGACACGATATTTTTATGAATGGTACGACAATAAAAACGGAATCGGATGATAACAACGAGGCGATATGTCACGATAAGTGTCATAAAAGAGCCTCAAAAGTGAATCTCATAGCAAGAGAGTGTGATAACTAAAGATTGGCCGTTTTTATACTAGAGGACGCATTATCCGTCTTCACCAACTTGGGAAAACATTTTATTGTTCGTCTGGTTATGCGTCTAAAGTCCGGACGGGCACAAGACGCATTATGCGCCTGGACGAACTTTCCTTCGAAATACGTCTTGAAAGACGCACTACGAAAGGTAGTTAGTCTGGATGCGTAGTGCATCCGTCTTGTGCCCGTCTTTATGCTAAAGACGCTTAAACAGACAAACTACAAAAATGTTTGCCCAAGTTCGTCCAGACGGATAATGCGTCCTTAGTATAAAAACGGCCGATGGAAAAACGGACAAACCGAGACAAAAACAGGTCTTGACGACTTGAACATGCCTAAACTGGAAGAAATCTTCACAAAAGTCTGCCATCGTGTGGCATTGCTGCAACAGACTCGCAGTTTCGAAATGTCTCCGCGATTATTCTGCTTTGAGCAAATGGAGGCCTTGACAGACTTTTGGGATAAACTATATAGTGGTGAGATTACATCGGAAAATAGGAAGCATAGACTAAAAGAACAGTTTGTGACTACGAAAATGCTTTAGCTGGACACGTCTACAAATCCTCGAACAGTCAAGCGTTACGAGGCATTAGTTTGTGGTTTTTTTCTTTTCTGATCATTGTATAAAACAAACAGATTCCATGTTGCAATGGGTCTGTTCAGTAATACTGAGATCAAAGAATGCGTCAAAATGTGGTAAAAACATCAGTGATTTATTCGTCTGAGTCTCGTGCATGTGCCTCTTTGCTGTTTTTACCACTGTGATCTATTATTGAACACGAAATCTAAAAAGGCATTACAAAGCGCGATGATTATTACAAATTGCCACAGTGCACATCCACAATTAAAGCGCGGTGATGTTATATTCCACTCTGTATCTCAACCCTACATGGTGATAATATCACCTACCGCAGCAACCAGAACATCCCAGGCCAGAGTAAATATGGGCGACCTGAAGCCCTATGTCTTGTCTTAAGACCCCGGGGGGCATACTCCCTATGATAGCCTATACGGGGAGGCTCCACTCTTAAGGGGTACCTTTTTCAGGCTTCAGCTATACAAAACGGTAGGGATTTTACTTGTAGAAGTATATGAAAGGGTAGGGAAATCTGTCATTTGGGTCTGTAAAAGGGCCCAAAGGGGCTAACAGATGAATTTTATGGCTTTGACAGGTGGAGTAAACGTACTATTTTTGTGATTGATTCCTATTTAACAGACGGTGCATTTACAGCAGTTAAAAGGGATGCAAAGTTCTAAACAGATGTAAAGATGTACGATTTGTCAATAGAAAGTATACGAAAGGGGTAACTTTTTCGTGAAAACTCGGGGACGGAGCCTCTCCGTATAAACATTTGTTGAGCACCCCCTGGGCTTAAAACCAGTTTCAAACCATCAATTGTATATCTGTTCATGAAGGATGTTGTACTTACCATTGATTTCACAAATGTAAGGACGATGGTTACCACATGCTATATCATTCCATTTCCATTTCCCTGATTTCATTCTAAATTCGACACAATCCTCGTTACCAAGATTGTTTGGTTCTCCAGTATGCCAGAAAGTGAAATAAGCGGTTGACCCATCGACCCATAGCCATCGTCGCTCGTTTTTGGGATCCCTGTATAAACCAATCCACAAGTCGTTGCTCGCACCTGCACCGTTGAACAACTGAAGAAATTCTCGTGATTTAGCTTTCGAATTCGGTAAGGCAAGGCTTGATTCTAGTGCTTCACACGCGGATTTTGCTGAGTTCCAGTCCAGGGGATTGGAATGGACTTTGAAACATCCGCCATGAAAACTTGAAAGCCAACCTCTTGGACAAAGTACTGAAAAGAAACAAGAGCCGTCGTTATTTGGTTGCTGGTATGGTGGCATTGTAATGAAAGTATAATAGCTGAAGTAAATGGGAAGAAATCAGCTATAACAATGAATTCAAGAACTGTCATGGATCTGTCATTGGAGAGGAGAATACCTATTTCCGAGCAAAGATTTTGAGTTGGTTTTTCGAATTAGATTTTCGAGTTAGGATTCGAGTTGGATTTTCGAGTTAGGATTCGATATGGATTTCGAGTTGGATTTGCGAAAAAAAACTCACTACGCATCAAGTTCGATCACAGTACGTAGGACTTTTCAGTGTCATGTTATATTCATACGACAGACGAGCTATTGAACCACATGAAACTAAAAGTAAATGTATGATTTCATGGTCAAAACCTTGTTTTAACTGAATTACAGATATACACTCTTTTTTTTTTCTATAAAACTATATTTTATAAGAATACCGAGCCTGAAATTTGCAAAATTTTAAGAATATTTTAAGAATAAACCCGAGGCTGAGATTTCGAAAAGGATGATTATTTTGAGTATCAAGTTCTAGATCTTGTCACGGTTTTCGACGCCATCTTGACGAGTAGGCAAACGTATGAGAAATTACAGTGTTTGTATGCGTGAGAATCTAATGTCGAATAATTTCCGTAAAACGGCTTTTCTGAAAAAAATATCAATTGTAAACTAAAGCTACAAAGCAAAGGATTGTACTTAAACATTTTAGGGGCGTACCTGTACTTAAATTTCTCCAGAGGCTTGCTTTAGATTTTCCATATATTTGTCTGTAATTTTTTCCGGAATTTCTTACAGACAAATGTATAGAAAATTTAAAAAAGTGGTTCTAGGTCTTCTAGCGCATGTAACGTCCTCAATTTTTTCAGTAGAATCCTTAGGAGTGAAGTTTTAGTTTACAATTATTTTTTTTTTCTTTTCCAGAACAGCCGTTCTACGGAAATTATTCGACATTAGATTCTCATACAAATACTGTAATTTCTCACGCGTTTGCCTGCTCGTCAAGATGGCGTCGGAAACCGGCCTGCCTGGTACCCAGACGTCTCTCTCTCGATGAAAATGTGCGCGCAAAGGAAGGCGGGAAGGAGAAAACGGGCGAGACGTCTGGTAGCCTGCGTAGCAAGCGTTTCCAATCGAGTTATTGCGCGAAAGTTAGATCGGAAGCGATAAAAAAAGGTGGAAGGGGGAGGGGGAGGGGAGAAGAGGAAACGCTTGCTCGCAAACCCCACGATTCTGAAAAACGCCCCTTGATATTTCACGGTTCGGTTCGTTTGTAAATTGACAGCTCGTCAAAATAGAAGTATAACGAACAGATTACCCCTGGATTGCCAGACTTCTAAAATTACTTTGTTCTCTAATAGAACACGTTCCATGCGATTGCAAAAACTGTAATAAAAAAGGTTTACGACAAAAGAAGGTAAACCTCTGAGAGGTTGCTGCGGAATTTCTTGTTGTTGTTATTGTGTGGCTTTATCTCGTCGTGAAACCTTGTCGAAACGTCAACAATGATTTGTCCGGAACAATTCACTCCGTCCGCTATAAGTTTTGCAGAGCAGTTTCCGGCCGAATTAAACGCACCGGCTCGCCGGACGGTGTCGGTTTGCGATAGGGCAAAAGTGACGACCCTCCCCCCGCGAGAGTGACGTTTTGTCCATCTGACGCCATCGTTAAGCTCCAAGATTTGAATCTCGTAGGATAACAGTTAAGATTGCGCATCATGGCGAAGCGAAGCTGGCCAGAATCGATGCGAAATGCAACGATCCTCGAGCTCATGCAGCCGAATTTAGAACCTGGCGCTCGTCGAACGGGTAGGTGTACACTCTTCGGTCTGGCTGGTGGCAATTTTAGGGAGATCGGTCGCTTTGTTTGGAATTTATTGGCCTTCGAGCGGCGAGGGTCAATTGGAAGGTCTCCAGCCTTCCTTCTTTTATAGTGTTCAGTACTCGATGGAAAGAAAGTCGACTAAACGGCGTTTAAACCAGCCGTAGGACACAGAGTGGCTATGAACGAAAGGTAAGGGAGCTTTTTGAATCAATATTTCGCGTGATCATGATTTTTTTTTTTTTCCTTAGCGTTGTAGATTCGAATACATGTGATAAAATTCGAACAATAAGTGCCCGAATCACATGCAATAATGCAAGAAATATCGATTTTCGTTATCTTAAAGGCTACTAGTACCAATAGAAAAACAAGAAGACTTCATATCTTTAAGACTTTTTGCATTTATTTGGCATTAGATAATACGCTAATAATTCTAGTATATTCCGACCAAATGACCTCTGAAGCCCGAACCCACAAATAGTGCGCTTGGGCTGCCTGTGTGCAGAGCGGCTGCTCTTCAGCCCGTGTCGAAACGTTCTCTAGAATACATGCCTCTAAATTTCCAATAAACAAAAATAATCTTTTCATTTCAAAAATCTAACAAATCGCTTGTCTATGGCGGCTTTAGCTAGTGTTGAGTACTGATGTTCTGATTTACGTTGATGTTATCTCCAACAAATAGTACATTTGTTTTTTCAAGTCAGATCCGCACGCCGTCATACCCAATAAATTGGCCTACCCTAGTCTCCACTGCTCGATCTCCAAATATACTTTGAAGACTATGATCTCATAAACCTTTGCACAAACACGATTGAAATAAATGTCAGTCCAAAGCATTTGCAATCTGCGACCACAAATCAGATGAGACCAGATCTGTGACGCTCGTAAACAAAGCATACCTGGTTTGATTGATGTTTCAAGTGCTAAGCAATCAACACTACTAGCACCACACCAATCAGAAGCTGCGTTCGTGGGCGAACGTAGTTTTTGAATATCGTGGGGTTTGCGGGCAAGCGGTTCCTTCTTTCCCCTCCCCTCCCCGTCATTCCTTTTTTTTGCTCTCTTCCCAACTTTCTCGACGAACTCGCGCGGAAACGCTTGCTACGCAGGCTAGACGTCTGGCAGATCTTGTTTTCACGATGGCGGCAAGAGTAATGGCGGACGAATATGCAATTTTTAAAATAAGTTCAGCCCTGTTTATTTTGCGAATTTAGAGTAAATCATTGCATGCCTATTCACATCGTGTGTATGAAGGGAAAGCGGTTTTCAACTTTTTTACCCCACACAAAAAGACTCAAGCATCATAACAGACTCAGAATGTTTACTACCGAAAAGTCATCGAAGAACTACTAGCCGCGGACGGACTGCCTTGATTTAATTTAATGAAACTGCTGCGCGCACCAAGGTAACAGCCGGTCAGGAACGTTAACTTAGTTAGTTAGTAATCGTTTCTGTTAAGATCGCCAGTGATGAAACGATCTTTTCAGTCGAAATGAAAAATGACTGACAATTGTTGTAACAGCCAAATGAAGCGAGATATTTGTAAAGCTTTAAAATACTACTTGCTGCATACTATATCTTGAGTACTCGAAATTAAAGGCAACAAACTAGTCACGTCCAGTCTCAAGACCTCTAAGTTATGTTATTAAATAGATAATAAAATAATTTTTAAACGTTTGTCTCAGGATATCATGTTTTGTATCATTTGCTGGGCAATGTAAGCTCATGTAAAGTAAAAAAAGCGTTCAAACTAGCTTTAGATTTTTTCAATTGTATTTTTTTATTGTTCGATTACCTCACCGGATACCACACTTGTCACTGAATGCACAGCCCGGTGTAAATAAATTCTACTTACTTTTTAATTATATACCTCATTTCATGATGAAGCTGTGTCGAATGTGCAGCAAATACTTATTG
Organism: Porites lobata; assembly: GCA_942486035.1. Classification (NCBI taxonomy): domain Eukaryota; kingdom Metazoa; phylum Cnidaria; class Anthozoa; order Scleractinia; family Poritidae; genus Porites; species Porites lobata. The sequence goes on along the minus strand of CALNXK010000632.1, from coordinate 3,188 downwards.
TGTGTATTGTTTTTTTTTTGGTTTTTGTTTTTGTGATATTATACAGTAGACCAATTGGGTTTTACCATGCTCTCTTGGAACACATCATTTGTGTCTTAGTAAATAAATCATTGCTAACTTTGCTTTTAAGTTGATAGACAATTTTGTTACCCCGATGGAGGGGGCTTATGAAGTTGATCAGATACCATCGTAACTACCACTTAACCAGACAGAAGATGTGGCCCTAGACACTTTTTTGAAAAAATAATTGTGTTGGGATGTTTCAAATTTCATTTTAGAGAATAATGATTGCATTGTCCTAACGCTAACTGGTGGTGGAAAGACTGTGTATTATGAAGTTCTTGGGATCGACCCAGATTCACCATTGTTGTTACACCTGTGATTGTTTATACATGGTCCCTTTCTTTGCAAACCTGTGGTAGCATAAAATTCCCTTCAAAAGTCTTCTGAAGGGGTAGTTTTTGACCTACTATGGAGTTGCAGAGGCATACAAGGTCATATAATAATTATCAATGAGCACATAATTGCCAAATGCATGGACGGTAAAATAAGTATAGATGGTTCTGCAGAACCACTAACCCCCAACCCTCTTCCTAGAAATTTTAACTACAAAATTATAACCGAGATACAAGCATCAAATGAAAGGAACAATAAAAACGGGCCCCTGGACAAACTGGAAGAATATGCAGTAGTATTGAAAACGCTACAGTTTTAGTAAAAAAAAAGGCTAATATCAGGTCTATTAACAGTGTCAAGCAATGAAAAATGCAAGCTGTTTTAAGTATGGACCTCAGCGCCATTGAAAACCCTCACCCCTTTCCCTTGCTTCCACCTCACCCAGAGTAATAAAAACTATTGATCCTATTCCTTAAATTAGTGTCACTGGACATTGAATTGAAGTATGTTTTATGAAATTCTGCTGTGATTATTGAACTGTGATGTGGTCACGTCATTGAACTACGGTCACCAAAAGAGAAAACCTGCACCCCTTCCAACTTAAACTCGATCTGTCTTGCCCAAAGTAAAAAAATATTTTGCCCCTATAATTCCTTGATTTTGGACAATGGAAATTGGATTGATGTGTTTTTTTTAAACTTATACTGAGATAATAGCATATGTACAGTTGCCCCCTCCTCTCAGAAAAAATTGCTGTACACAGGCTACTGAGATTATTGAATTGGCATGTCATTGAACTGACTTCTGTTAAAAAGAGGGTTAACACTGTTCAGTCCCCTTCTTTAACATTTGTGTGTCCCAATAAATATAAGCAACATTGAGACTACAGAGCAGTTTGTATGAGACGTAGTTGTGTGGTCATTGAACAAATGTGTTTTAACTGAACTATACAGCATTACTTTCATTCAACCTTTATTTAAAAATTTTTAGTCTTGCACTAGGGGTGCCATCATGCAAGACATCTAGCTAAATAAAATGAAATAAAGTTAAAACTAACGATAGCAATAACAAATCTCCTACAAAAGATAAAATGGATAAGAATATCATGCACAGCATTACTGACAAACTCAGAAAACCGTGAACACTTGAAATTTTTCAGGAATGTTGAATCACAATAATGTTCAGGATACGCAAGCAAACCTTCAAACCATAAACTAATTACTGTTGCTGTTTGCGGTTTAGTTCTCTTGCTCCTCATTGGCTTATTTCTCGCAACGCAATAACATTCCATAAATATTTCTGGTGTTCACCATTTTGTGAGTTTCAGAGTAATTATTGTACAATATTAAAAATTCCAAAAAACTTAAGCTGGAGAAGACTGCCTTTATAGCAAGAGATTTTTGTCTCCCTCATCAAGATTGACTGAGGTAGTCCAAAATAATTGATTGATAGATGCTGGCACCTTCCTTCTCTTCAAGCCCTTCCCAGATCCGAAAATAAAGTTCATTACTTATCACCCGAGAATCCTTGAGTTAGGTAAATGTAAGCTTGCACACGTTTTGCAGTTCTATTTATTTTGTCAAAACACCAACTTAAACATATCCATCGGTCCCTGGTTTCATAGTTAGTAACGTCGCAGACTTAAATCTCGATGTAAGGACATAATGTGGTCTTCATAATCAACTCCTGACCTTTAGCTAGGCCTCGCTCTTCTTTCAATTCACAAGGTTACTTCATGGGCACCCAACGACTGTTTTCTGTAAAATATCTGTTCGGAGAAGCAAATATTGCCTAAAATTTTCTTTTGCTTATGGACGGCTAAAAATTTCTAGATGAACGTTCCATTCGTGTACAATTTTCCAAGCTTTTCTAATAAATTCCCTACGATTTTCAGAAGTTTAATTTTTAAATTTTACTACCCAGGTTACACTATTTTTCTTAAAAATTAGAAAAACGAAACCTAAAATTTTCGGATTCTAAAATGTGATGGAGAGAGGAATCAGAAAAATTCTTACTTTCGTAAAACGTTAAAATACACTTAAAATTTTCAAAAAAAAATACTGAAGACCTTGTAATTTCGAAAAGACTGAAATTCCCCTTGGATGACAAAAAAAAAAATTTGGTAACGCCGCTTAGAATGCATTTCTAGAGATCTAAAAGTACTCTGGATAGTCTAAAAGTGTTTTCAACGTATCTTGAAGGAAACCGTCGTTGGGTGCCCCCGTTACTTGCGCGTTATTCGGCGGATTTGGCCTCAAACAGCGAAAAATAGAAACATAAACCGCCAGCGCTGTATTTACTAATCCGGATTCTACAATAAACGACAAGTTAAATACTGAAATAAGACTTACCCGATACCGTCAAGTCATCAAACCGAAGACCTTGGGATGCAAGATCTTCGGTTCGGACATGCAGAGGCTGTTAATATATTAATATCACATGGACAAAATGGGATGAGTCGTCGAAACTCCCATGAACTAAAATAGTCCAAAAGTCAAAATATAACAAAACAAAACAATATACCTTTAACTTTAACTGAACGTCTCCTTCTTCGTCCTGGCCGGTTAAGGTGGAATCTTGTTGAGTTTTGCAATCGTAGGTACTATCCACTAAATAAGAATTGAAGGCTGGCTACAAAACAAACGGACCATCTCCACGCGGTCAGTATAAAATATGGACTGCGGACTGCGGACCACGGACTGCGGACTGGGTATAAAATACGGACTAGGTATAAAATGAGGACTTCGGACTGAGTATAAAACACGGACCAGGTATAAACGCGGACTACCGAC
>CALNXK010000631.1:60000-92446 GCA_942486035.1 Porites lobata | reverse complement strand
ATGCAAAACAAGGATTAACCTATCCCCGTACTACCCCGTACCCCCTTGGTAAGCCATTTTTACCTTCCCTCCCCTCTCTTTACCAGACTCCCAGAGCAACCTTCTTCACAGAGTGCATCCCGCGCCGCGTACAAACAAAGCTTCCTCTACTCGTAGTTTGAGTTTAGTTTAAGCTTGAGTATGTCTGTCGCCTTGCTACGACTTCGTAGAGACTCGATATAATATTGAAAACAGCTCAAAAGTAACCATGTTCTAGGTAAGAGTCGAAAGCTAAATGAAGCTACGAATTCTTCTTCTGGGATCGGGTTATGTTACTCGACCATGGCTACCGCTAGTTGTCGGAGAGCTCTTTTGATCCTTTCCAAACGTTCTTGGAGCGACTTTCACAGGAAATTGGAGAAGAACAGCTGAAAAGTTTGAAATTCTTGCTTGAAAAGCATATTCCGGCTGGCACTTTGGAAAAATTCACAACACCAAGGAAACTGTTTAAGTGTATGAAGCAGAAACAATAATTTAGATTTCCTCGAGGAGCTTTTAACGGTAGCTCAGCGATCAGATCTTGTAGAGATTGTTAAAGATTTTAAACGGCAACCAACAATGGAAATGGACAGCGGATATCCAGGTAACTATGGGATAATTAATTATGTATATGCAGGGCTTTCAGTAAGTTTTTGAGTAGCAGGTTGTGTTGGAAAAGTAGGCGTCTAGGGGGGTCTGGGGGCACGGTCTCCCAGAAAACTTTGAAACCTAGACACTCAGAAATGCCATTTCCAGCATTTTCCAAGAGGTATTTTCCTCTAAAAAGGCAAGGGAAACGAGGCATAAAACGGTCCACATATAACAGATATTGGATGTTTATTATTTGGGTGCGGCCCAAATAGAGTAATGGAAACGGCTTGTTTTGGTGCAAATGTGCAATAGGCACGCAATACGTGCTAACATAAACAAGGGAACTAAACAAGTGAAGCGAGGCGAATGTCTGCCATGTGAACGTCTTGTACAAGGTAAGAGGCATGTGGGAAAGAAAGGTCTGCTAGCACACGGCAATTTATCCCCCTTTTACGATCTCAACAGTTTATCTGAATCCTCAGTATTTTTGCCTCATTGAAATTTGGAAGTCTGAAGTCCAGGGATGAAGTCTATCAAAAATATTTGGAATATCAACGTCGGGTTTTGGTCACAATAAGATCACAAGCAACAAACATTGGAAAAACGGATCGAAATCCACCAATCACAAATCACAAACAATGACCGTTTGAACCCATTGAAGAAAACTTTCTTTTCCTAAGAGGTCCGCTAAGATAACTGGCGTCTGACATTTTTTTGACGAGAGGATCGAAATGTACCAATCATAGGATGACAGTTTTAATTGCATGTTTCCTAACAGGTCATCTGAGTTTGCTTTTTTTTATTTTATGTCCATTTTGTTTTCATTATTTTGTGATTGGTTGATTTTGTTAGGTCGAGTGGATAATCCAATGAGTTGAGTCACATGATCAACTGAAGTAATCTTTGTTATCTTACTGTAAATTAAAGTGCACAACTACAACTCATTCATTTTAATGGTGGCAATTACTGGTGTTGGTATCTACAGCATTGAGGCTGGCAGATATAATGTATTTGATTCTCATGCTAGTTAACAATTATTCTTTGAAATCGAGGTGAATAGTGGCTAAATATTTACCGAGCCGCGAAATATTCCCAAACCCGTTATTCACCGAGATTGAAAAGAATAATTGTTTTAGTATATACACACGAAGTGATCTCAACAAAATCAGTGAGGAAACCATTAAAAAGTACGATTTGATTGACAGATCAAATCACGCGTAAGTTTAAAATAGATCTTTGCAGAATTTTCAAACATGGTAATTCACAAGTTTATCATTTTGCAAACAACAGCGTAATGGCTTAAATGGAACCACTAAAAGTTTCCTTACCTGAGAAGAAAAGTAGAGCTTTGTTGTTTTCTGTTGACTCGCCAATGCAAGTTTATAGCCAAAAGGGTTTGTTGTGTCGTTCTTCCCATGAAGTGCTGACAAAAATGGCGGCTCGGTTGCTCGAGGTAAGACGTCATCTTCCTGTATCATTCTTTTTCCTGTTTACTTGAAATGTAGAATTTCTGCCAACATTTCCTTTTAAATTTGTTTGTCATAAATAAACTTCGATTTTTGAGCCAAAATTTTCTTGTTAGAAAACGCTGAGTTCACAAAACGGCTTCTTCTACGAATACACGAGATTTGTAAACAATCCATCAACCACAAAACTCAGCTACAGTAAATTGAAAAATGCCGTATTGAATTCTTCCAAGTCTTTTCTTGCCTCAAAAAAAAAGTCAGCCCTTGGATTTTGTCGACTTTTAAAAGATCGATCTCGAAAAAAATATGGAAAAAACACCCAGCTGACACATTATCCACTCACTAGGAGGTGAATATGGTTGAATAGTCCGAGATAGCAAACCAATCTGATTGCTTAAATCACCAAGATCACTGAGTGTGTATATACTAAAGATATGTATCATAACAGTCATAGTGAAGGGACATGTGTATTGTTGGAATACCATCCATGCATAAATTAGTACAATATTTTTAGACTCTACATAGGAATGAGGATATATATGAACTTAAAGGTGTACATATTGCCACCTTTGAACCTCATCTTTTCTCAAACAATGTTGAACATTGTAGTATATCAAATGTTAATAGTTACCAATGTTCCTGTAAACAGTGCTGCTCTATAGCAGTTTATGCGATGTGCTACTCTCTTATTAATCCTTGTGGATACTGGACTTAAGGAACTTTTTTTGCCCTTGTTAGTAACCGGAATACACTGTAGAATGTGATGGGTGTGAAAACACGTCTGTCAGTCAATCTTCCTCAAAGTGTCAGTATCAGTGGAGCTGAGATAAACCTTATTCTCCAGGCTGTAACCAGTGATGTCCTATGTTGCAATTTGGCTCCAAACATGTCTGCATTGAAGATGTGCATATTTTGAAACATTGTCATGAAATGACACTATTTTTGTTGTGGATAAGATATGATCAGGGGAACCCAACGTCAATTTTTGGAAAATATCTCTTCGGAAGACGATTTGAGATCTAGAATTTTCAGAACATTTGTTGTAAAATTTCTTGCTTGCCTGCCTCTTCTAGAATTTTCGAACATCTAAAATGGTATAATTGCCCATTTTCAATGGATTTTTACCCTAAAAAGGTTACCTAGAATTTTCGGGAGCCTTTTTTCTGGCTGAAATTTTCGAAAGGTAAGTTTTGATCCCTATAATTTTCAGATCAGTAGACTTTCAGCTAGGAAATCTGAACAGATGAAAAACTTTCAGGGGATCAAAGTATGCCTATATCTATCATTTAAATACTAAAATACGTTTAAAACAATGCTATGTTTAAGTGGTTTTGAACTATATTCCCGTTGGGTGCCCCTGTATGATGACAGTTCTTTAGCTGCAATAAGGCATGTTCAAAGTATCATACCGATATTACGACCACGCCCAAATATACGCTCCCACAGCGTCTTGTTACCATTTAGATTATTATTTGCAAGGTTCACACAAATTCAACAGGTTTGAAGTTTAAGGCTCTACTGTTCAATCTCATCCGAATTAGCAGGTGGGTCGGCCGTAGAACTCGATTTTTGCACTGTGAAAATTTATCAAAATGGAAGGGAACTGATACAATTGTGACTTTCCATTGTACAGGTTGGAAAAAAAAAGAAAAGTCAGTTCTAGTGGAACTCAAATGTAATGGTGAAAACTAAAAGTTTTAGGCATAATAACAGTGAAATCATTCAAGAGAATTTGCCAACCTTCAGATTTCTTTTCATGTTGAATTTTTTATGCTTCTTATTTTACGCACTTTTATTGAAGTGGAGCAATGAGACTTAAGGATCATGAGCCCCGCCAACGTTTCGCGAATGAACAGAAAATAATGGACAAGGTTCACTACTTAATTAAGAAAGTTCAGAAATACCCAAAATTCATAAACACTTTATACTATAAAATACTAGCAAGAAAAACATTTCATGATTAAGAACCGTGAGAGGAAAAAGGGCAGCAGGAACATGAGTCACTGTTAGTGTTGTTTTCGCCATTTAACATTTTATTAACCACCTTGTTATAAAAATGTTTATTAATGAAGTTGCTTCCACAACCAAACTATTCTTCGGACAAAGAAAATTTTAAAAACAAACTTCGCTGGTCTCAGGACATCATTCTGCAAGTTCAAAGGTCACTGACTGTTTTGAAATGCAAATTGCTATGTTATTTTCATCAGTCTGTGCAAATCTATTATGTTGAAAAGCCGAATTATAAAATTACTAATAACTTGTGAACCTTTTGATTTCTTTGGCACAACCGCAAAAAAATTTGCGAGAACGCCTTGCCTTTTCGCTGCCATTTCAGTCAAAACAGGTGAAGCATGTGCTTTGAGTTCACGTGGAGTGTCACGCAGATGTTACATAACAACTGTGACGGGGAATTCCTGGTTGCAACTTGATGCGATAGTAGATGCGACTTTCATTGATTTGTTAGGGGAACCCTCTGTAATTTGCTCGAATTTGTATACGAACTCAGTAATTTTTTCAAACAAAATTGCTATAATTCGGAGATTTAGGAATTAAAATTCGTGGCTAGTAAAGCCAGAAAAGCTATTTTACTTTCAAGAAAGAAAGTGGTTGATGACACGCAATCAGTCCAAAACATTCAACTGATTGTCCGAAGTAGGCAGTGGAATAAAGCAAAGTAGCTGTCGGTCCATCGCCGGTAGCCATCTTCTATTGAAACCTCTGATATGTTGTAGTTCTGTTCAATTTTATCCTTGGGTTAGATTTTATTTCCCTTTGTTTTCGAGTATGGGTATGGTACTGGTTGGTAACAAATGATAGTGATTCATGCCAAAGGGAAATAAAATTTAAACGAAGGATAAAATTTAACCACAACAGATACACCGATTGTTCATAGAGAATTTAAATTATGCAATCAATAACTTATCAACATAACATTCATTAACAGTCATAACAACAATCTTTGGTGTGACAGTTTATCGGCTCACATCAGACTTCAAAACATGTCCCCTTTCACAAGTCTTGAAGGGGCATTTTAAAAGTCTCAAGGGCTAAATTGTTTGCTGTTTCTCTCATTGCCTTCTTGCCCCCTCCCCCATTGTTTCCTGGTTCAACCTCTGTTCAGCACTCATGTGGCTGTATCTTTTACTTTCCAAACCACACAAAGAAAAATGCCAAAAAACTGGCAGCTATGCAGGCTATGGTATTCACTATTGGCATTTCAGAATGTGATTCAGGTTATTTGTAGACTGATCAAAATGCTTTTTTATAACAGCTGTTGTTAATGAATCTTTAACCTCTGGTGAATTCCCTTCTGCGCTTAAACGATTTTTGATTCGGCCAGTCCTGAAGAAGCCAGGTGTTAACAAGGATGTTTTAAAAAATTACCAACCTGTAGCCAATATAACTTTCCTAGTAAAAGTCATTGAGAAGGTTGTCACGGTTCAGACACATTCATACTTGGAGGATAATCTATTAATGCCTTCTATGCAATCCGTTTATCGTAAACATCACTTGACCGAGACTGCCCTTCTGCCACTAATGAATGAAATTCTTAGGACTGTTAATTGTCGGCAAGACGTTGTTTTAGTCGTGCTTGATTTGTCAGCTGCATTTAACACCCTAGACCATACTATACTGTTGGACAGGGCTGAGTAGATACTTCGGTTTTTCCCACACAGTGCTAAGATGGTTTTCGTCATATCTTACTGGTCAGATACAATATGTTAGTATTGGTAAAACAATATCTAGCAGTCGGAGATTAGAATGTGGAGTTCCGCAAGGTTCGATACGCGGTCATCTCTTGTTTTTTCTTTATACAGCACCTATTCAAGACATAATCTCTGCTCATAACCTCGATTGTATGTTCTGCACAGATGACTCTCAACTCTACATAACTATTGACCCTCATGATCAACGTTCTGCTCTCAACACCCTTCAGAAGTGTATCAGTGAAATCATAGAATGGAACACCATCAATAAGTTAGTGTGCAATCCTAGTAAAACAGAGGTCATTCAATTATTTAGTCCTCGTTTCATCAAGAACCCAATTCTCAGTGATTTTTTTGATTGGCAATGCTAGAGTACAACCATCAGACCAAGTTTGTAATCTTGGTGTAAACCTAGATAGAGAGCTCAATCTTAGTCATCATATTAATGAAATATGCAGAAAGGCTATGCTAGCGATTCGATTCATTGGCAGATTGAGGAAGTATGTGAGCAAGGATCACCTTAAGATGATGGTCTATGCTTTTGTTATGTCATGCTTGGATTATTGTAACAGTTTATACTGTGGCTTACCCAAGCGAGATATAGACAAGCTACAACGTGTTCAGAACTGTGCCGCATGCTTGGTTTTAGGAATAAGAAGATCTGACCATATAACTCCTGTCGTGAAAGACTTGCCCTGGCTTCCTATTGGCGTATGAATTGATTTTAAGATTTAAAATTTTAAAGGATTTACAGGGCTTCTCATAGGTCACGGGAAAAAAGTCAAATTTCATGGGATTGTGAGGGACAAAATCGTGGAAAAATGGGCCGATTTGGTGGGAATTTAGGGGGAATTTTCGGGGCAAACTTGGCCGGAAAGCAATCGGTAAAAAAACGGAGGATTTTGTGGTTATTTTCAGGGCAAATTTCACTAGAAATCGATCGGTTTTGCGCTGATCAGACCAGCGTTTTTAATGTTTTTCTAACAGAGGTCATCATTTGCTCTTTCAACAACAATACACTCCAGAAGTGAACCAATGGCAAAGCCTTTAACATCATGGCTAGTGCCCATTTTTTCGCAACATAATCTACGTTTGGTAGTTTTGGAACGTTGTTTACACATTTTAGTGACGAAGTTTTGACATAAATTTGCGAGTTTACGGCAAGTAAATACCCCCAGTAGCTGAGACAAGTTTCAAAATTGCTGTACAGACATGTATTTGATAAGATTTCTACTAAATTTCACGGTATTTTGCGTGTTTTTGTGAATTTTGCGGGATTTCATGGATTTACCTGAATTTTGCAGCTCCTCGACCACGCGAAATATCGCTCCTTACTATTTGCCTTCACTCCTTCTCAAATACCAGCTGTCCCGTTTACTCTGCTCATCTAATAGACTGCTTTTACAAGTTCCTTCTGTTAATACCGTGGCTTAAGGACACCTGTCATTTTCATATTACGCACCGATAATCTGGAACAGTCTTCCTGATCATATCAAAAACTCTGAATCTGTTTCTACTTTTAAGCAAAGTTTGAAAACTTTTCTTTTTAGGAATAATTACTGTATAGAGTTTCATGTAGACTTTATTTACTATAATCTATTGTAAGCACATTGAGAATTCTTTAAATGCACCATAAAAACCTACTTTTATTATTATTTATTTATTTGTTTACAAATGATAACATTTTTCTTCGAGATATTACCCCAGCCTTTACAATTGTTTAAAGACCATACAGACATGGCATTTGATGATATATTTTATTTGCAGCTATGGAAAAGGTTTGTTTCTCGTTTGCATCTCAAAGACAACACTTCATTGTGCCAGACACTGTGGGTGCACTGACAAACAGCATGAACCTTGTCCTCCGCATTGACCCTAGTGAATGCCACTTCATAAAGTGTGAAGAAGTTGCTTCAAATTGGTTTAACCTAATGTTTGAACTGCCTAATAGAAGAGAAGTGGTGGATAAACTTTGTCTAAATGCCTTAGAAAAGGAACCCTGGCTTGCCCAATGTGGTGTCAGAGCCGTAAAAATTGGTGACAAGTCTGAGATCCATATGCAGACACCTATTACACGTTCTGTTCCGACATCCATTGCAGAAGCTAATGTTCCGACATCCATTGCAGAAGCTAATCTTCCATGCTCACAAGGTAGGATGCTTCCTTCCTTCCTTCTAACAGCCGTACAGTCATTAAGCTATTGTCACCTTGGTACAGAGGGTGGGGAGGGAAAGGTTCCTCCCTCATGTTGGTTTTGCCAATGGATGTCTTGATCCCAAATCACAGCTGATCATGCACTATTGATCCCAGATGTTCTTAAATGGCTGAAATTTCTCCTTGTCTAGTGGCCCATTAATTTTATCCTACAGTTTTATAACTGATCAGTTGATACAAAAATTCTTGTTTGGGGAAAGTAGAACCAGCAGCAACTAAAATGTTAATCAGTGTTGCCACCAGTTTAATGTATTCAACTTTGAGCAAGAAGCTTTTTGTATCATGTGGTCAGCATTTGGAAATTATAATAAGCCTGCAAGGCAAAGTGAAATTTAAGGGTGGGAGCAATAGTGATCTAGTAGAAATCTTATGACATACATGAACTAAGACACTGCAAAATTCTTATCTTTGGAGATTTACAGTATTATTTAAACATTGGTATTTGGTTGGAATAAAAGGATGTTGTCATACCCTCATGATACAATAATCATTTTTTTCTGATAGAGAAAATAACCTTTTACCTTTTTTGTCAGAATGTAGCCTCTGGTAACTCTACCACTTTGTAGTTGTTTGTACATACTCAAAGTTATAAAGTTATCTATGACCTTTAGAACTAGAAGAGGTAGTCAATGCAGCAATTGCCTTTGACCCGATTTATTTTTCTAGATAGATGTTTTTTTTTAAATTTAATTAGTCGCTATTGACATATCAATTATTTAATTTTTCTTTTATATTGTCAAACACTTTTATCATGAGCCAGTGGCTCGGGGGATTGGGAGACCACCCCCTGTGCATCTGACATTAAATAAATTATCTTGTCTTATCTTATCTTATCTTATTTTAGGAGCAGCTTTTGTTTGTTTTAGTTAATCAAAAAAACTAAAATTCATCTTTTGCTGTCTTTCTTAAAACTTATGCGCAGCTTTGTTTGTTTTAAACACCTAAAAAATATTTCTGGAACCTTTATTGTGTTCTGAAAATCACAGCAAAGATCATGACACGTGAGCTTAAGCCACAAAGCCACAAACCAATGATTATAATCTTGTTTGCAGACTCAAGGTTTTTTTAAAATGCCTGATTGGCTTTTTCCTTGAAGCACAATAGCATTTCAGAAATATTTCTGGCTCCAGTTGTTCAAACGTGGGATAGTGTTATACACTGGATAAATCACCATCCAGGAGAGAAGTATTAGAGAAACTACCGGTAATAAATTATTGCATTATCCACTGGATAGTGATTTATTCAGTGGATAGCATTATCCATCTTTCGAAAAACGAGGCCCCAGTGGTTTCACAGTAAGGTTACATGTAGCTCAAAAGTAGATATCTCTATCAAGCTAGGTACATGTACTGTGCATAACTCATTCATCCATGGAAATCATTTCATAAAGTGCCACTGAAAGCTTCTTGAGCTGTTTTCTGGTCAACCCTACTTGCAAAAAAAAAGTCAAAACTGTCCAAAGCATCATTTGTAAGACAAGCACTATGCTGTCTTTTGTTCCTGATGGTAAATTGTAGCTTCTAAAGTTCACCAAACTGTAGAAGGCAAAATTTATATACTACCTCCATGGATTAGTAAATCAGCCTTCCCACTTTTTGAAAATAAGACTAACCGATTGTAATCTTTCTATTTATAGTTGTGTCACATCATGCACCTTGCTTGCATGATGATCGAAAGTTAGATTTGATAGTTGTTGTGGACTGTGCTACCACAAATGCTGCCATTCTTGGGCAGCTCAAGGCACAGCTAAGGCATATGGTGGATGCCATATCCCAAAAAAGTGCCCATTTCCGTCTGGCAATAATCAGTTACCAAAATCATCCCAATACTGGACGAAGAGTTCCAACTGCATCTGTTTCCAACATAGCTTCTGTTGTTAACTTCACGGATGACAAATCAAAAATGAAAGACAACATCAACGGCTTGAGGTGTTTTGGTAACAGTGGCTCTAGGAGAGGCCTGGCTGACGCACTGGCTTTAGCTGTTCACCTAAGCAATAACAATGATGATGATGATTGTAACAATGATTATAAATGCCGCCAAGAAGCCCTCACAGTCTGTGTATTGCTGCGTGAGTATGCATGTTTGCAATGCAAAAAAATTACTAAGACTTTCAACACTTCATGTGAAAATACCATGTTACATTCACAAATGAAATGATTACTGTTACTACAGTTACACTAAATCATGCCTTCTGCAGCAAAAAAGTATTTAAGAGAAATGTTCTTCTTTTAAATTCATTATTGGTGTTTATATAATACAGTGTAATCAGAACATATTACATGTTTGCTTGGAGGTACATGCAAAAAATTTCTCTTCGAGTGTATGTTTATGTTTAGGTTGTTTTCCAACTCTCGAACAGAAATTTCGTATCTCTACGCGGCCATGTAATATCTTCTACTTCTGGTGAGGACAATGCCTGCTTTACAGAGAGTTAATATACTGAAAAGGTGGGATGTAGGCAGGGGATTTTGACAAAAACCCTGAAGAAGATACAGTACATTTGACTCTGAAGATGACTACCGCACGGGTTGTCGAAACGTCAGTCACTGTCAACAACAACATACCCTGGGTACCAGAGGTGTTTCTCGTGTACTGCGGGAATTTTCGGTGTTGGCCGAAGGCCGACACATCTTCGCCACGAGCGGCGAAGCCGCGAGAAAAAACTTATCGGGCGGGTCACTATAAAGACTTGACAGAAACCGGAAACTGCGCTAGAAAAGTCTCTGGCACCCAGGGTAACAACAACAGTCCTATTCAGGACTACGTTCACCAGGACGATCAAACTCAATCTACTTTTGACATGTATTGCTATTCATGGAGTTTGATAATATGAAATGACGCCCTTTACTCCTGATCTAATATCTGCTCCTTTCGAGTTACAAGACAAGGAAAATCTACTAGTGGTTTATCAAAAGTCACTTGGGAGCTCTATTCCAGAACGTGACCCCTTCAGTTGTCAATGAATCCTTTTTCCAAGTTTTGATAAAGACCTGTAAACGAATATCTATCAACGCTGCTGGAAAGAAAGCCTTAAAGTTAGGAAACTTACCAAGTTTAAATGTTATACGTCCAAAGCGAGCGAAGATATTTCTCCACAAAGTCGCAGAATTTTACAGACGTTTGTATGGTGGGGGGCACGAACTTGCCCCCGCCCCCCACCATAGAAACGGCTGTAAAATTTCGCGGCCTTTTGGACCTATGTCTTCGTGAGTTTTAAACAACTTTAAACGTTGGCAACATTACTGATTGTAAGGGGTTTGTTCCAGTCGTGATGACGAATGGTCCCAGTCGAAAATTGAAAAAACCATGGAAGAGGCAGTGATAATGATCATTGTTATTTGCAATTACAGCTTTAGACGTTCAATTTGGTAACCTTGATATCTTCAAATGTACCCATGGCCATGATGTCTTAAGCCTTTGTAGACAACTTGCTGCGAATGCCGTTACACTTTACGTGGTGTTGTGCAGGAGTTCAAAGCCAGGAATACCTCCCTATCTTCCAAATTCTGGACGACGTATTGATCTCATGGCAGAGTTTTTTACAGGAATTTCCCTGATGACTGGCGGGCTGTTTATCTACAGCGAAAGTGTCAAGGTTGTTTCTGAGGTAGTTCTCATGCCTAAGAATGCAATAGGACAATTGCACGATGACGACATTTGACTACAACTACCAGAATTCATTTCGGTTTTGCTTTGTTATTTAAATTTGTCAATCCCGCTGAGGATTAAAGAACAATAGCCTTAATTTGCATAAGAAAACAACAAACTCAAGGATTCTGGTAGTTGTAGTAACATGACGTCATCGTGCAATTGTACTATTGCGTTAACTTTTAAAGAGCCTGTGACACACGTCTGCGCATGTGCGGCGTTTTGATTTCTGCTGGACAGAAAGTTTTTTTCAAAGTTAGTTTTCGGTGAAGAAATCTTTTTCCATCGACCTAATGAGGCTTGAGTATTTTACATCTCTCTTTCTTTGCTTTCATACCGTACAGTGTGATCGAACACACGCACTTTGGTATGGTAGACCGCGGTTTTGTTTACTCCTTGCGTTCGAAAAAGAAAATACTGTTCGCCTTGGTGACTCTTCTTGCCTGGAACGTTTAACAAAAAGGAATTAACAACTGTTTGTTTCCTGGGGTTCGTTTCGTTCGATATATTTTAATACTAGATTATAAACTGAAGGCGAGTTAACCATACTGGTAAGCGAGATGACTGAAAAACGGTTATATGTGGATGTTGCTAGATATCTGAATGACCCTTACGCAATCCCGGTGTCCGCTCGTTTCGCTACAAGACGATTCGCGGCGAAGTTTTAAAGTCGTTTCGCTGCCGGCATCACAAAGTTGAAAACTGCTCCAAAGTTTGCTGGTGTTTGTTCGATGATTAACTCAGTGAAATGGTAATTAAGTCGTTAGTATTATTCGTTTGTAGTTAATTTTATTCGGTTTTATACGAAAGGTCAAAAATCTGAACGTGATACAGCGAAACGACTTTGCTGCGAATCGAACGAAACGACTGGTAAGCTCAACTGTCACTGGCATGTTTTATCCTAACTCAAAGAGGTTTAACCAAGAGTCTGTCAGAACTGGCTGGACAAACCAGTCATTTTGCTACAGCTTTGATTCGAAGTATAGACTATCGCTTCTTGTTCTGAAGGATCTGAAATAGAGGAAAGCATTTCAGTGGATTTTATTGGACGTTACGTCACCTGGGTTGATCTTTAGAACTGAGTTTTGAGGGTGGTGGTGCTATCACGCCTTTTACCGCAAGATGAAATTGAGGAATAAATATAACTTACGTTAAAAACGTTTTTGGTGTTTTGCCTATAGATAATTTCCTATATCGTTGAGGTGGATAAATCTATGGAGCGCCTCTTTGGTACAGCTCATGATATTATTCTTGACGAAATCGAGATGAACGACGGAGACGTGGTCTTGGAAGAGCTGCTTACCAAAGTTCAAGAAGAGCTCACTAAACGATCTTTGCATGTTAACCTCATAGCAATCAATGGATCAACCATTGGTCCAAGCTCCAAGTTAGCAAGTAAGTTTTCATTGGACAACAGCATTGATGGTGCCTGCAAAACATGGCAAAGAGAAGTGAAAAAAATGCGGCAAGCGGATTTGGCCATTGCATCAGGAAGTCGAGGTGACGTCAACATGGAGGAAGCAGCTGGTCCACAAGTTCAACTGCTGGAAAAACAGAATGTAACCAGGGAAGTTTCAGAAAGAATGGTACGGAGAGTAGTTGGGGGTTGAGAGCAATATCGGCGTAGAAAATAGAATCAATTGATTCGTTATAGATAATAACGATCGACCCGAATTTTGTACCAACCTTCTTATGAATTCAAACATATTTCAGTATTCGATATGAGGAATTAAATTCTAGAATGGCTTCCGCGGGCTTTTGAGCTTATATTTCTTAGGGTTAGTGTAAAGAGCAAGTGAGCATGCTGTGTTTACTGCTCCCGTTCACGAAGGAACTTATTTTATCTGAGTCATTTTAGAAGAAATTCGTTAGATGCGCACAAAAAACGAACGAAAAGAACAGCTTCGGAGATTTTCTTAACTTTTACTGAAAAATGTGCAGATATTCGCATATTGCTGAGATCGACTTATATTGGATGAATCATGTCAGGCGAGCTGACAATAAACCGTTGAATATTGTAGGGATGTTGTTTATTATCCAAATCGTTAGTAAGGCTGCAAGCCTACTAGCAGACGATATTTTCATACAAGGAGATAGTTAAAATGTAAAAAGAAACTTAAAATTCTTTTTTGCCGCCAGTAGGATAGCGTTTGCTAGGTTCTCAGATAATACCGGCATCGCAAAAACAATAGACTACGAGCAGTCTCCCTTTTTTCTTGTTCCATCGATCAAAACGCGCGAGACACGCAAATGACCACACCCGTGACTGAAGGCGCGAGAAGAAAGATGTTCATTTTTCTTTTCGGGCTGCCGCCCTCGTTTCTCGCGTCTGTCGCCGCTCGCGCGCACTTGCACTTCCCTCACTAAATCTGACAAAAAGAGAGACTGCTGGCAGTCTACGAAAACAAGGTCAACAGACGCTCAAGTTTTCGTTCACCCCATGTAAAGGAATCCGGATTTCGGAATCCGGAAAATTTTTGCCTGTCTAGTGGAATCCGGAATCCTGAGCTTTGGAATCCGGAATACTGCTCAAAGAATCCGTAATCTCACCAGCGATTAGAATCCAGAATCCAAGTTCCAGTGACAAGGGATCCGGAATCCAGTACGTGAAATCCGGAATCCATGGCGTGGAATTCAGACTACTGGACTCCCTTACGGCGTGGGGCGATTTCACGATCGCTACACTTTTCGGGAGCCTAGAACAGGCTACTAGAATGATTAGATAGATAACGGTGTGGAATTATAAATTTATCAGTTTGTCCAGTCAAACTGGATTTGCCGCTTGGGTTAGTCCTTATTGTAAACAATTTATTTTCTTGTTGTAGAAGCACATATTTTGTACTTTTTTCGCTGTAACGCGGAAGGTAATTTTGTGAAATAAAGGAATACTAGAACAACGCGAGTACAAAAACATCATTTTAGCTTGTTAAAAAGGGGCAGCGTTGGGTATATTATTGTGATTTTTTATCAGATATATTCAAAATTGATTTTCTTTGATCGATTTGTTAATAAAGAACACGGTATTATGTTGAATTTTTTTCCAGTTTTATGTCAGTAAACCATAAGACAATTGAAAACTACATCACATGGAGACTCATAACTGAGAGTCGTCGTGATTTATAAATCATTGTGATGCACCATGATAATCGTAAAACAAATTGCGCTTAATGAAGCAGACTTCATTCTCAAGTTAGATGGGCTTTTTTCTGATGGAGGTTGAAGCTGACCTAGCATACATTTGGATTCAAAACCCTCTCTCACACAGTCCCTAGGTCTCATTATTTCGCGCGGCCAATGCGTCTCGGTTCACGTGGTCCGAGCGAGTTTTCGGCCGTTCGTCTCACATTCGCGGCCCGAGCTCGCGTCTCCCCGCCGGCGCTTACGGAACTTGGGCGAGAACAAGTCTGAAAATCATCTTTCACTGGAGTGTTGATTGGTGTGGAATTCAGTAGGTAGGGAAAAACTCAAGAGAGTTCAAAATTCAAACCGTAATACAATCTTTATTCTTAATTGCTAAACCGCTTAGCGAAAAAAACAAAACAAAGGACAGTGCTGTGAGTGACCTAAAACTACGTTCTTGGGAAATCATATTGTGGTAAGTGATCATGAATAATCCGGTTTCTTCAAACTGAAGAAGAACGGGTTGGTCTCGAATTAATTTTGTATTTATTTGTGCTATTTCACTTGATGCATTTGAGTGGGTTTTCCGGCTACTAACAGTACACTGTTGCCTGTTAAGAATCTGTGTATGAAAATCTTCCAGGGTTTATCAGAACCGGCCACCGTCTCAGAAGTCTTTGGTAGCACAGTACAAGAACAGGCTGCTATCGTAAAGCGATGGACGCCTGTAGTAGTACAGCAAACGTTTCTTCCAGACTTTCCAGGATTTTGCGTTCTTTAGCTTGGGAATGTTTCGGTTGAGAAGTGTAATAGGAGTTCCTGATTTATAGTGTTCAGCTACCCAGTGTACCGCCTGGTAGATACCATTAGAAGTGGTGTCCAATAAACATTCACATAGATCATCCTGCGAATGAAAACACAGCTTTCATGGATGATGTCATACTAAATTGACATTACTGTGTGCAAATCCCTTTCTACGTATTTTTTATGTTTACACTAACGTGGATAACAGAGAAAGAGCTAGAGCGAGTAATTGAAAACAAAGGAGACGAATTTCGTAGGAAGAAAAACATGGAAATTCAAAGCGGCGGTGAGAAAATGGGAAATGCTAGCGGCCCGGCAAGGTGAAAATGAGCGGCAGTGAAAAATAAAAGCGAACATGAACACAGGAAACAAAATATTGGGTAAGCACATACGACAATTCCTCCATAAAAATAATGTGTAACTAGGAAGTTTGACGTACAAAATAGCGTTGTAGTCGTGCAAAACAACGGCAAGGGAAGCGTGCTGCACGTGCAAATTTGTTTTTTGCTAATTAGAAGAAAAAGTGTGCTGCACGTGCGATTTGTTTTTTTGCTAATTAGATCTATTAGTCTTGAAGCCATTTTCATTGTCGTCCCCGTTTAGCATTACACGATTTTTTTTTGTTTACACGTATTATTAACCAGAGCTTCGCTTTTAGCCCTGGCTAAATCTATTATATATTACGTCAATGCAGAGGGCACCCATAAGTTAGCTGAGCGCACGCGCATAATCAGTGCCTTAAGCGCGCGAAATCAGTTTGAAGTTCTTGGTGCAGTTTCATGGCGCGACAGAATTCCGATTTTAATATATCGAACATGGGCTTTTACTTCTCTCCGTTTGAGGACGAGTGTATTGTCAACACACTTTTTTCAGACTATAAGTTGTTACCTGAGGCGGGTTTTGTTCAACTTCCTGGTAAACTTCTCTGACCCTATGCCAGACGTCAATCATGTGAAACTTGTGAACGATTCGCTCAGTGGAAGACCAGTTCGGACCCAGACCATCATCATCCAAACCGATGCGGCTTAAAATGGCGTCCATAATGTTCATTGTCTCCGTGCTGAAATCTTCTCCGTAGGGGTCCTCTGGGGCATAGGGTAGCACAAGGTGTTTCTAGAAAAAGGAAAACGTGAAAAGATAAGAATATATAGTAAACTCCAAAGACGTTGATTTAATGGGAGTGAGGAGAAAGGGAACTACTCCAAGAGACTAGAAAAGGTCGCCCCATGTAAGTGAAACTGGATTCTGGAATCCGAGAAATTTTTGCTGGTGAAATCTGGAATCCTGAGTACTGGAGTTCGGAATACAGCTCAAGGAATCCGGAATCCCTCTTACGATCGGAATCCGGAATCAAAGTTCCACTGACAAAGATTCCGGAAAATCCAGTACCTAGAATCCGAAGAACGAAATCCACGGCGTTAAAAGCTTTCAGTGATGAAGTTTAAGTTCAGACATCGGTCACATCAGTCAGCAAAAAAGCCTGAGGAACTGAAAACAAATTTAAAACCTTCTCTTATCTTTTGTTGCTGCATAGCTAAGAGATGATTTTTGTCAACCTCTCGAGGTTGTGTTTTTGTTACACTGAACAATGACCTTTTGGAGTCTAGTAATAAGATACTCTTGTTCCAACTCGTACCAAGAGCGGAACAATTCAGTACTTCAGTTGGTAAAATCCACACAATATTGCCGTCACCCCCGGGCTACACGCGGCTACTATCAATTTCTGAATATCTGACAATTAGCTAGGAAACAGATAAGACCAGAATTTAAAAGCTAGATAGAACAAAGGTGGAAAACTTAACTGTTTTCACGGTTTTCGCAAACGTGTTTTAAAGGTTTTAGTTGAATCCGCCAAAATTTACTTTTACTCGTCTCCAAAAATCGAAAACACTTACGTTCTTCAGACATAAAATGATCTTTTTCTTTCGGTTTTCAGAGTAGAAATTCTGTTTGTATTACTAGAGACAGGTTTTATCACCACGTACTTATTGCCCAACCATTTCTGACCTTTCACCTTTGAACAGAACGAAGAAGGAATATTCTCAAGAGAAAGTATCAAAACATGTCTTCTTCAAAGGGATTGCGATGTAGGGGTGAGAAATTTAAGTTGGAAATTTGTTTCGATGGCAGTTTCGATCCTCGAGATCCTTATGGCTGCTGAGGCAAGAAGAGGAGTTGAGCGATGTTCAGTGCAATAAAATGAACATCGATAACAGTCTAAGGTTTGAACTCGATTTTCTAGCCTTCCTCCCCCGTCTAGCATTTCTGTTGCGGATTTAATCGGTGGGGGGGGGGGGGCACTCAAGGGAAGTTTGGGTAGAGGTGTGCTACGGAGGCCTTCAAACCCTGCGCCTGTTGAAGGCAAAAACTGCTTATTTCGCTGCTTTGTTTAAGACAAGAGATCTCATTTTATGACCCTGGTTCGTTTTGTTTTGCGTCAAGGTCGTGAAAAACATATCCTATTCAGCAGCACATAACCGTTTAGGCCAAATAAGTAAATGCCCCTCCCCCCCCGGCCCCCCCACCCAGGGGATGTTGTGTCTGTGTAACTTTATTGCAAGAGAATTTACGAAAATGATAATAAAAGAGCATAACTACAAGAAGTTACCTCGTCATGGATATCATGGTTTACGGTCGGTACGCGATTGTCTTCGGTCGCTCGTGGGTTAAACAAACGAAGTCCCTGTACAGTCATGGAGTGAATGCTGTGGGCGATCGTTTCGTTAAAATTTGGTGACAAATCATACGAGACGTAGAGGCTACCGCATGGCGAATTCGCTGCAGCTGTACTGCAGATGAGGGCAGCAGCAATCAGCAGGAAGAGCATGATAATGCGCTTTCTTTCCGGATGTTAACACACAGTTAGAACGGATACCGCGTCTGCCTTGGAACGGCTTCGAAACCGAGACTGAGTATCTACTGGGTGTGCAAAACTGCTGCGTAATGATCACAATGAGGACAGCCAGTGGCACTGAGTATTATCCCGTGATCGAGGTTTATGTTGCACTGCACTGTAATGTAATGGCATATCGAATATCAAACATGACGATGCAGTGCACCACCACCAGTGACAAGAGTACAGGTGTCAAGCTCTCCGTTTGGAGGAGTCACGAAAAGCCACGCGTAAGGAGACGCGAGTGTTAGGGGCGGGGAAAGAAAGGAAGAGATTGCTCGCAGGCTACAGGTGTTTTTTGGGTCATCAAAAGAAGTGTGTCGCATGGTGAAGTCTTGGTTTTACAATTTCCCCTTCTATAACACATGATATAATATAATATAATGTAGCGCAGCAACAGACTCTCCGCGGTTTCCGTTTAAAGCTTTTCTCCTATTTAAGTCACCTTTCTGAAATTTAAAGTCGCATAATTTGTGGGCGCTCTCAGGCTTTCACTGCCCTGTCTTGATATCTTTGAGGTGGGGGAGGGGTTGGAGGAAGTCTATGCAAAAATTGGGTCGGTTTACTTACCGCAAGTTAATTTCAAGCCCATCTGAAGGGGTGCTTATTTGAGAGGGGGGCTTATTTAACTTAGAAAAGATGATGGTATCAGTTCTCCATAAAGAACTAGAATGCAAAGTGGAAAAGCTCAAGTACAAGAAGGTTAGAGGTCATGCAGCCGAGGATCAGAATCAAATCCGACCTTCCAGTTGGTAATTAAACCATCCCGGATCAGTCCACACGAAGGTTAACAGTCATGATTGACTAATACAGTCTCTCATTTATAAGTGAAAAATAATTAGGGGAGGGGAGGAGGGAGCTTATTAACTTTCTTCTCCTGAAAGGGAAGGATCAAGGGTGGCTTATTATGTTAGAGTGAGGGGGCTTATTTGAGGGGGGGGGGGGGGTCTTAGTAGGGGATTTACGGTATCTGCACTTCGAAGGTGGTTACTTCTTCCATCGTGTGCTGCTAAAGGGGAACAGACATCAGTTGTAGAAGGCGGCTTGGCCGATTGATTTGCGATTAGTTATGCGAATTTTAATTCATGGCGGATCTTACTTATGTCTATGATTTTTATTTTTTTAATAGCCAGTACCTTACACATGCGCACAAGCATATCACCCTGGTAATGGCAGCCGTGGACAGATGTTTCGTCCTTATTAGGACTCATCAGCATGGCATCAGAGCTGCCGCTTAAAGGAGTGCTTTAGGCACTCGCCTCGGCAGTAAACGGCGGGGTCGATGGTCGCAGGTGAGACCTCTCGCCTGGGGCTATGCCATGCTGATAAGTACTTATTCGACGAACAGCTGTCTTTGGCTGCCACTGCCTGGATGATATGGTTGTGCGCATGTGTAAGGAGGTACTGGCTACACCGCGAAGTTGGTACGCGTGCTTAGCAGCTGAAATTGTTTTTTTAACAAAATGTTTGGGTAGACAGGTTAATTTTTCTGATCCATCTCCATACGCATGCCATGGGAGAACTGTTTTGCGGTTCCCAACCAACAGCTACCACCTCAGTCCGACACCCTTTTACTCACTGATTAAAGAGGGAGCCTTTAAAACGTAAAATGATAGATTCAGATTGACGTAGCCTACGGTAGCCGCACCCTCCCCCGACAAAGGAAAAACGTTTTTCCTTTGTTGGCGGGAGGGTGCGGCCACACGTAGGCTAAGATTGACGTAGTAAGGGTTAAATGGTTTCATATTCAAAAAAAGATGCGTTAATGTCTCACGTTTATGATTGTGCGGACGTCTAGAGCAATTACCGTGAATGCCTGAATATAACGTTCAGTGGGGGGACGCTTTCTTTACTTTATTAATTGAGAAGAAGGCCGAAGGAGGCGCTTATTTGAAGGCGGTCTCAGAATAACATTTGTCTTTATTTTAAGTAAACACAAAAG
Organism: Porites lobata; assembly: GCA_942486035.1. Taxonomy (NCBI): domain Eukaryota; kingdom Metazoa; phylum Cnidaria; class Anthozoa; order Scleractinia; family Poritidae; genus Porites; species Porites lobata. The sequence goes on along the minus strand of CALNXK010000631.1, from coordinate 72,040 downwards.
TATCGTGTCTGTGTGCGATCGCTCTCAAATTCCTTTTCCCTGTAAAGTCGTCTTAGCTCTCTTTGCCTCATATTCACTGTTTTTTTCTCTAGGGGAGGTTTGGAGGGCGCTAACTATATTTCTAGCTTTAATGGGGGGTGCTAATTCGAGGGGGAGAGCTTATTTGAAGAAAGGCGCTGATTAGAGCATTTACAGAGAAAGACAGAAAAAAAGGAACAGAAATTTAAAGACTGCCGGTTATATTTTGACCGAAGCCTGTGAAGTTACAAGTTTAAATCGAAAGGAGACTATTGTAGCCCGCGGGCAACATCACTTGTACAAATTTGAGAAAAATATTTCGGCGGCGGAAAGTGACTTAGGCTTTAGAGTTCTTGTAACAGTTTCACCTCAAGCTTTGAACTGAGAGACAAAATTCTCTCCGGAATAATTTCTCCTACTGTATGAATAGTTTAAAATAAGCAAGGATTTATGAAATCGCTTGAGTCGAAGAGGATCGGGAAAATAACCACACAGGAAACAATTAAGAAAAACCAAGTGAATAACGTGTATTTTATTGAAAATCCCAGTGAGATTTATCTTTTTGAATCTTTCACCTGAATTCCCAAACAAATCGTTTATGTGTTGAGGGCTATTTTACGAGACCACACGAATTGATGATGAGGCTGACTCTCATGCTGAGCTTGGGCTGCCTGTGCTCGCATAGGTTCACTTTGTGTTGGTATCATTATTCCAATCTCAGTTGAAATGGTTGTCACTATTACAGGTGAGATTTATTGATTATCTCGTTCATAGTCGTTAAATTTTATGAACAAGTCGCTACAAGCATAAACGTATCTCTTTTCTGCAGAAAAGAAGCTGCTGCACGTTCACGAGTACTCGAGGAGCGCGAAACGAGTACTGCGAAAGCTCGCGCGAGAGACTCAGTTGAGACTGGGTCCTACAAGAAACCAATATGGCGACTGAGTGAAAATTGCTTGAACACGTCTGCAGTTAAATTCATGTAAATTTGACCCAAAGTAATATTACTTCACTTCAGGAACTCGGATTTGACCTCCAACGGTTCTTGTCAACAGTTGGATAGAGACATGGCATGACAGAAGTCGTGAAACAGGTAAGCTTACTTGTCAGGTATGCTTGAAGCAGCGTGCAAAGAAAGTACTGTCCGATAGCCCGGGGCTAGTGGATTTTGCTATCGGGCTAGTGAATTCTGTTTTCAACTTGCCCGACGGGCAAGTGATGTTTTATGAGGAATTCGAATAACAGAAGAACAAAACGTTTTTGGGGCTAGTTGAAATGACATCTGGGATAGTAAATGCTAGCTTCAGCTTGCCCGAAGGGCAAGCTGTAAAAATGATTTTCTTTGCACCCTGTTGAAGTTATGCTTAACTTTAGTTTAGGGCTAATTCGTGGAAAAGGTGGGTTTAATGAGCATGTAATGTTTAGATAAGGGACCGGTCATTATTTATGTAGAGGCGGGGAGGGAAAAATATGTTGGAAAGATCGAAATGTCTGTAACATGCTGTAAGGGCCCCCCTTGCAAACCATGTGAATAGCAACTGACCCCCCTTCTTTATTCAAGATTTACGTGATGATTCCCCCCCACCCACCTCATATCTCCTCTTATATGCTCTACAAAGTAATTATTAAAATGCATGTAACAATACTATGTTAAAAGTGAAGACTTAACTGGTAAATAAACATACTTATCATAAGATGATTAGTTACTTTGCCTAACAATGAAACTAACCTACTCTATAACAAAATCAGCGTATAACTATAGTAAAATTGATAGTTTTTACAAATACAGTACAATACATTACCCTTTATTTAACGTGGTCAATGTTCTTACAGCTAATTAGCTACTTTACAAACATGCCACGAAAAATAAATAAATAAACTAGAAATAACAAGAAGACGCCCGAAGGCGCTTACGCGGGATGTGTGGGTTTAAGAAAGAATTACGGACGGGTATGTTGGATGGAAATGGAAGTTGAGTAGTGTATGCAACAAATGTGTGCAGGAGAGACGGAGATGTTCTGTTAAGGAAGTTCTCCAGGGAAAATTTCAGAAAATTTCATTTTGGGCTCCCCAAGCATTTTTAGCTGGGGTACCCGGGCCTCTAAGTTGGTCGCCCAAATTAATAAATCAATGAGCTGTTAGTTAATTATTAAACATTAAACAAATTATTTTCTTAACAAGTCAAGCAGAATTTTGTGCATATTTTTTTCATGAAAAATCACATCCCTTTGACCTCCTGAGCGTGCGAAAAAAAAAAACCCGCATGTTGTCATATGAAAGTAAGTTTTCGCGCCATATGAGAAACATGGACAACGCCGCCGAACATTTCATGTTTTTTAAATAGAAAAATAAATTTGGGGTCAAAAATAAGGGCACTATTCTTTTTACTAATCATTTTGATTTAGGTCAGGAGCTCCTGTTTAGGTTGAAAAGAAAATTCGCTTGTTAAGATTGACTGAGATCCCGTGGAGCTTTCCAGGAAAACTGTTATGATTTCAACGAAACCGCGGCGCCCCCCGGGGGGTTACTTGCGTTAATTTTTGCTGGGTATGTGCCGCTGGCCTCTCAGAACCCCTACCCCATTATAGTCTTTTCTGTGGCCAATATTGTAGACCCCGTATTAGTCACTCTTGGGGAAATATGTAATTTTTGCGATCCCAAGTTAGTCACTTTCTATTTATGTATCTACCTTATCAATCCTTTAAATAGGTCATCAAGAAATGAATTGACCTATTTTTTTAATAAATTGAATGAAGAACACTTTACTTTTCACCTACAGTACAAATATCCTGATAGGTTTGCTAACCGTAAATATGAACAGCTCTCTTACCCCAAAAATCCGAAAATGTGCGACCCCATTCTAGTAACTCTTGATAATGTTCAATGTAGTCGTGAAAATGCGACCCCATCCAGCGGCACATCCCTATTAGCCTCTTTATAAGGAAGTGCCCCCCACCGGGGGCCGTCCCAAAACTATTATCTCTTTTGAATACATTATCTTGTTGTAAAGTCGTCTTTTAAGTGCAAAACAGAAGTATTTTCTTTCTATATTACCGGTGAAATGTTCAGGACAAATGTAGATTCGGTTAGCTTTTGCGTATTTATTTTTAGTACGTGATACGTAATGCCTTGTCACGACACGAAAGACAATGCGGGATTTTATAGATTTATACCCCTTTATACCGGATTCTAGAACAATCACAATTATAATAGTCGTCTCTTTTCTTTTTTATGCATCGTATTTTACTGGAATAACAATCTTAGTTATGTTTTATCCTCGCAGACACAGCAGTCAAAAAAGGTAAAAATATTTAAAGAACATAGAAGACCGACTCCCTTGTTTATTCAGCGATTTTTCAAAATACAAAACTATTGTTTTGCGTCGCCGACCGTACTTCACGCCTGTCAGAGCAAAAGTAACAACTTGTTTTGAAAAACTAACTAATGAACAATCCTAATTTGAAGAAAAAATTTCAATGTTACTATGAAAAGCTGTTACTATCGAAAACTGTGCAGCTTGTCACGTTCATAGTCAAGGATTATGTTACATGTGAATTCATGTGAAACATGAACATCAACGCATGCCCGCTGCCCGATTTAACAACAGTTTCCTAAAGCTTTTTGATAGACATGCTACTTAATATTGCTACTTACAGAGTCGACCTCAAGAGTTTCTTAGCGAGAGGAGCGTTCTTTTTAGGCCGCGAAGCCACCGAGAGAGCTACGATTTCGCAAGTAATAAAATCTAGACATTCTTAGCTTTTTGACTGTAACTCAACAGAAACAAGAAACCAACACCAGCAAGTCGCCCGGCTGGGCCACCTAGACAATATTTTCAGTCGCCCGAGGCCGTATTAAGAGCACGGCCTTGAGTCTTCATCCTCCTCTACGCAGTGAGCTTACTTTTCCCTCCTTTGCTGACGCAGTATGTTTTATCGGCTTGTGCAATCCAGCCTGACTTGCACGTGCTTCGACGTCGGGGCCAATAAAAATCCACACAATTTTTCGGGATGGGCACGGGATACGGGAAAGTTAAAAAAACAAGGCAATTTTTGACTCCCAAGACGACGAAAGGAATGCGCTACCGAATTTTAGATGCTGGCTGACTACGTCATCCCGCGTAATAATAGAAAGAGAAGACTTCTCATAAAAACCTATATATATAAAGTTTAAAATTTATTAAAACTAATAGTAGATCACGAGATTATTACATAATGATGTTAAAACTAAGCAAAATGTGTTTACATGTATTTGCATGATTAAAATGTAAAATTTGAGAAATCCAACTTAGACATCAAGTTCTTAAATGTTCCGATTTTATTAGCGGCACGAAACCTGATGATCCGGAAGAGCGTTCCAAATCTTAGCTGCAGTGTAACGCCACAATTTAAGTCCATAGGTCGTTGTATTTACTTTGGGTAGCTTGAGGATGTGTTTTCCTCTATGATTATAATTAGTTGACCATTCATGCAATAGCTCTCCTATTCCTCTAGGGACTTTATACTCATGGATAGCTTTGTAAACACCGGTAGCCATTTTAACAATTCTTTGATTAAGTAGGAACAGCAGGTTTAGTTGTTTTAGCAATGTCTTTTACGTGGTTGACTTGTCACAGGTCACAAAGTGAAGGGCTCGTTCATTGATTTTTTCAAGTTGGCTGGAACTTCTTTTACTACAGTGATACCATGACTTTGAGCAGTAATTGAAATGCGGTGCAATGAAAGCACGTTATATATCTATCCTCAATTCAAAAGGCAATATTTTTGTCAGACGATAGAGAACAGCAACCTGTTGACTAAATTTACAATAGATTTTATGAATCTGTCCCTCAAACTTAAGCTTGTTATCAAGAGTAATGCCAAGGAGTTCCATTTCATCTTGAATAGGGATAATGGTTCTTTCACAGGTCAACACAGGATTTCTCTCAACCCTTTCAAAAGTAATTGCTTGATATTTTGAATGATTTCTTTTCATATTTTGATTGAATTCGTACCACTCATCAACCTTTTTCAGATCGGCATTTATGGCATGTTCAACCTGGTCGATATCTTCCGCAGACTTAAAAAATTGAGTGTCATCGGCATGCGTGAATAACGTGCATTTATCTATAGCATAAGACAGGTCATTCATGAAGATATTAAAGAGAATGGGACCCAAAATTGATCTCTGGGGTACAACCTTCATTATAGTTTTCATAAAAGAGTGTTGTCCACTCAATCTGACACGTTGCTGTTTGTCACTTAAATAATTCGTAACGAGATTGATAAATAAAGTTTCCACCGTAATCTTTAAGCTTTTTGACAATAAGATCATGGGGAAGGGTGTCAAATGCTTTTGACAGGTCCATAGACACCAGACTAATAACTTTGTGATTATCTAATTCTTTCTTGAATTGTTCAGTTAGACTAAGGATAGCTGTTTTAAGACCCATGATAATCTCTATATGCAAAGACATTATTATGATAAACATCTTCAAAGTGTAAAGCAAGTCTTGAGTGAACGAGTTTTTCCAAAACTTTTGATAAGACTGGCAGGATTGTTATAGGGCGATAGTTTGTCTTTCAACGTACAGTCTTTCTTGTGGACAAGGACAATTTCACCTAGTTTCCAACTTGAAGGCACTTTTCGCCTTTCAAATAGAAAATTCACTAAACAGCTGAAAGGCTGACACAAAATTTCAGCAGATTCTTTTAACGTGGTTATATTGATGGAGGCAATTGATTGAAACCAGGGTGCTGAGAACTTGAAAAATATTCTGCCTGAACTTTGGCGTCTTTCTTTTGTTTTCTAATGACACCACCATGGTCTTTCAAAACAATACGCTCATTGTGGAAAGACTGCTTTTTCCTGGATGAAATATACGGTCTTATTGTGTTCCAAAACTTCTTTTGATCTGATTTTTTATCATCGCAGATTCTGGAAAAGTGATCTCTTACTCTTTTTGTGATCTCTTACTCTTTTGTAATCATGCCTTCATGGTAAACACAAATTGTAAAACCATGCAAAATATAATTCTTGTCAAATGATTTTCCTGCCTACTTTCTTGTTGTTTCATCATGTTTTTCTTGGGATATCTAAGTGACACAATCATTTCAGAAAATTCAGTCAAACCAAATACATGTATAATTAAAGCAGATAGGTCTGGATTCTTTGTTAGCTAAAATTTAAAATAACAATCAAGTTTAGAGTGCTAACAGAATTCTGTCAAATACAAATGACTAAGTTGTACAAAATAGTCATGCTTTAAACAAACAAAATTGTACAATTCAGGTTTCTCCCTGGGAAACACATATCCCTAGTGATGTGTGTTCCCTACCTAGGAAACACATATCCCTAGCGATATCTGTTCCCCCACCTGGGAAACACATACTTCTAGTGATATATGTTCCCTACTTAGGAAACACATATCCCTAGTGACATGTGTTCTCCTGCCTGGGAAACACATATCCCTAGCGATATGTGTTCCCCTACCCACATCCTTGGTGATGTGTGTTCCTAGGAAACACATCCTTAGTGATATCTGTTCCCCCACCTGGGAAACACATATCCCTAGTGATATATGTTGCCTACTTAGGAAACACATATCCCTAGTGACATGTTTTTCCCGCCTGGGAAACACATATCCCCTAGTGATATGTGTTCCCCCATGGGGAAACACAGTCATCCCTATTAATATCTGTTCCCTACCTAGGAAACACATGTCGCTAGTGATATGTGTTCCCCCACCTGGGAAACACATATCACTAGGGATGTGTGTTTCCCCACCTGGAAAACACATATTCCTAGTGATATGTGTTCCCCCACCTGGGAAACACATATCCCTAGTGATATGTCCTCCCCTACCTGGGAAACACATATCCCTAGTGATATGTCTTTCCCTACCTAGAAAACACATATCCCTAGTGATATGTGTTCCCCTACCCAGGAAACACATATCCCTAGTGATTTGTGTACCTCCCACCTGGGAAACACATATCCCTAGTGATATGTGTTCCCCCACCTGGGAAACACATATCCCTAGTGATATATGCTCCCCCACCTGGGAAACACATATCCCTAGTGATATGTGTTCCCCTACCCGGGAAAATCATATCCCTAATGATATGTGTCCCCCTGCCTGGGAAACACATATCCCTAGTGATGTGTTCCCCAAACCTGGGAAACACATATTCCTAGTGATTTGTGTTCCCCCACCTGGGAAACATATATTCCTAGTGATATGTGTTCCCTCGCCTGGGAAACACATATCCCTAGTGATATGCGTTCCCCCACCTCGGAAACCTCCTAGTGATATGTGTTCACACATATCCCTAGTGATATGTGTTCCCCTACCTGGGAAACACATATCCCTAGTGATATGTGTTCCCCACCTGGGAAACACATATCCCTAGTAATATGTGTTCCTCCACCTGGGAACCACATATCCCTGGGAAACACATATCGTGATATGTGTTCCCCACCTGGGAACCATATATTCCTAGTGATATGTGTTCCCCCACCTGGGAAACACATATCCCTAGTGATATCTCTTGCCTACCTAGGAAACACATATCCCTAGTTATATGTGTTCCCCCCTGTGGGAAACACATATCCCTAGTGATATGTGTTCCCCTACCTGGGAAACACATATCCCTATTGATATGTGTTCCCCTAAGTGGGAAATGCATATCCCTAGTGATATTTGTTCCCCCCTGTGGGAAACACATATCCCTAGTGATATGTGTTCCCCCACCTGGGAAACACAAGACAAGACAATGCTTTATTTGGAGTCTTATACAGTCCTCTGTACATCGACTTTATCTAAATAATTTAAAATCATAACACAAATTGCACACTAGTGGAACTATAATCAATGTTTACCTAAAGAACTATTGATCTTCTTTTCTCATAGCAGTCGAATACGTATTTTGCAATTAACTTTTGCACTGGTTTGTTCTTGCTCGGAGGGTTTATTAACAACAGACATCATCTGGTGCATTCTGTTTACTGATATTCTGTATTGTTTGTTTAAGTATTCAAATAAAGTACCTTTTTTTTTTCTTGATACGCAGGGCACAGAGTTAAAAAGTGTATTTCATCTTCTACGTCTTTTTAACATATAGGACAGATCCTCTCTTCCGGTTTCTTATAAGGTCTTACATACCGACCTGTCTCTATCGCCCATTTGTGATTACTTAGATGGAGTTTAGTCAGAGTTATCCGGTGTTGGATGTTGGTGACCTGACGGAGATAATCTTCACATTTATAATTTTCTATTGTTTTAAATTTTTGGAAGGTTCTTAGTTTGTTGTTTTGGTTGGCATCTTTTCTTATGTCATTGTTTACGTCACTTAACCATCTTTGTAATTTGATGTCTTTCAGTCTTTGATAATGTTCAAGATTCCTATGTCATTTTCATGTGCTTTTTTCCAGAGTTATCCCAGCCCTATTTGGTCTAATACATGTTTGATTTTTTGACTCCATAATTCCTTATTCATCCTCGACTTCATATCATTATAAACCACCTGTGATAATTTCTGTTTTGGGTGTTTGGTTAGAGTTAGCCAGAACTTAAAACTCCTATATTGTGCTTCGATTTTTATTGGGAATTTTCCTGTTTCAGCCCAACATGCATTGTTGCTGCAGTATTTATTTACACCTAGCAACCATTTCAAGAATTTAATTATTTTGAACTAATTCTGCGGGATCTTTTTCTGTTTTGTTGTTACAGTCAACACCCCTAATTTCACTTCCGTAGAGAAGTATCAGGGATATCAGAGCATGAAATAGCTTAATTGTCAGCATAATATTTTCTCTCAAGTTGTCACCCATCTCTTTTCTTAGTTTATAAAGTGCCTTAAACCCAACTTTTTTTTAACTCTTCTCTAGCTAAACTAAAATTTCCATACGGGTTCAGTGTCATTCCCAGATATTTATAAGATTTAACATTGCTTAGTTTATTTACTCCATACTTAAATGAGTAGTTATTTAAGGACTTGCCACAGTTATTAAAGATCATGACTTTTGTTTTGTCTAGATTTACAGATAGTTCAGTTTTCTCACAGTAGGATTCCAACTTGTTGAGGAGTGTTTGTAGGCCATTTGCTGACCGCGAAAAAGATCACTAAGTCATCCGCATATAATTTATAAACAGTTTATAGGTCTTTCAGAGTCATCAAACAGAATATCGGTTGAGTTTGGTGAATTTAAAAATTCGGGTAGCTCACTTAGATAGAGATTAAAAAGGGTGGGTGATGACATACAACCTTGCTTGACTCTAGTGTAACACGGAAAAGCTTTGGTCATTTTGTTGTTGATTTTGACTGCTGATTTATCTTTTGAGTATATGGACATTACTATTTCTAAAATAATTTAAATTTAAAATAATTTTTGCCTGGGTAAGTGATCAAAAGCTTTTCTAAAATCTACAAAACACAAGAAAAGCAAGTTTCTGCGTTTTTGTGGTTTAGATTTAACAAACTTATCTATGAGTGTTTTTAAGATGAAGATGCTATCTACTAGGGAACACCCACCTGGGAAACACGTATCCCTAGTGTTATTTGTTCCCTTACTCATGAAACCCATTACTCTAGTGATATGCGTTCTTCTCCCTGGGAAACACATATCCCTTGGGATATGTGTTCCCCTACCTGGGAAACACATATCCCTAGTGATATGCATTCCCCTAGCTGGGAAATACATATCCCTAGTGATATATGTTCCCTACCAAGGAAACACATATCCCTAGTGATATGTGTTCCCCCACCTGGGAAACACATATCCCTAGTTATATGTGTTCCCCTACCTGGGAAACCCATGTCCCTAGGGATATGGGTTCCGCTAGCTGGGAAACACATATCCCTAGTGATTTGTGTTCCCCCACCTGTGAAACACGTATCCCTAGTGATATTTGTTCCCCCACCTGGGAAACACATATCCCTAGTGATATGTGTCCCCCCACTTGGGAAACACATATCCCTAGTGATATGTGTTCCCCCACCTGGGAAATACATATCCCTAGTGATATGTGTTCCCCTACCTGGGAAACACGTATTCCTAGTGATATGTGTTCCCCCAACCTGGGAAACACATATTCCTAGTGAAATGTGTTCCCTCACCTGGGAAGCACATATCCCTGGTGATATGTGTTCCCCTACTCATGAAATCCATTTCTCTAGGGATATGCATTCCTCTCCCTGGGAAACACATATCCCTAGTGATATGTGTTCCCTCACCTGGCAAACACATATCCCTAGTGATATGTGTTCCCCTACGCGGAAAACACACATCCTCGGTGATATGTGTTCCCTCACCTGGGAAACACGTATCCCAAGTGATATGTGTTCCCCTACTCGTGAAACCCATTTCTCTAGTGATATACGTTCCTCTTCCTGGGAAACACATATTATATTATATACCGGTATATATATATATATATATCATATATTATACATATACATATATATCATATATTTCTTTAGTGATATACGGTCCTCTCCCTGGGAAACACATATCTCTAGTGATATGTGTTCCCCCACCTGGAAAACACATATCCCTAGTGATATGTGTTTCCCAGGTAGGGAAACACATATCCCTTGTGATATATGTTTCCCTATTCATGAAACCCATATACGTAGTCATACGCATTAATTCCCCTACCTGGGAAACACATATCCCTGGTCATATGTGTTCCCCTACCTCGGAAACACATATTCCGAGTGATATGTGTTCCCCTACCTTGAAAACACAGATCCCTTGTGATGTGTTTTTCCCCGCCCGGGAAACACATATCCTTTTTGATACTTTTATTCCTTGTTATATGTGTTCCCCAACCTTTACAAACACATATTCATTGTGATATGTTTTTCCCTACCTGGGAAACACATATCCATAGTGATATGAGTTTTCCTACCTATAGAAATTAAAAAGAGTATGTGACAATATGGTACCTTTCCTTTGCAAGTAAATGATTGGGTTAATTTGTCATCAATTTTAACTGCCGGTTTATCATTTGAGTACATGGATATTAAAACGTCCAAGAAACGTCCATTGACACCTTCTTTTCTTAGTTTGTCGAGTAGTTTCTGTCGTGGTGTACAGTCAAAGGTTTTTCTAAAGTCGACGAAGCATGAAACAAGTAAATTTCGGTGCTTCTGTTGTTTAGGTTTCACATACTTGTCAATAAGCGTTTTCAATGTGAAGATGCTATCAACTGTGCCATGCATTTTTCTGAAGCCACGTTGTTCAGCTTTCAAAATTCCTTTTTGAAGCATGTAGTCATACAGTTGATTGTTGAGGATTGATGTAAAGATCTTGCCTAGCGCAAGAGATACCTCGGGAATTTTCGACTTTGAATCGATCATCCTCCTTATAAATAGGTACAATGAGGCCAAAACTCCAAAGAGCAGGGTATTTGCCAGTATCTAAGATTCGATTAAATAAATTTACTAAATGCCCTTTAATGGCTTCCTTTCCAATTCTTATTACTTCCTTTAATATATCATCGATACCTGGAGATTTGTTTGCCTTCAGTTTGTTAATTGCAGCTTCAAACTCCTCATCAGTTATTGTATAATCAATTGGGCCTTCCACTCTTTCGTTACTGTGGATTTCCATATTTGTCTCCGGATCTAGTATAATTATTATTGAGAGGGGTCACAGTCTGTTGCTAAATGTATTTATAAAACTGTTGATACTCACTCCTTCAGCTCCATGTGTTTTTCTTTTTCCTAAGTTAAAGATTTTTCCTATTTGTTGCCAGATCTCTTTGGAGTTCTGCATATCGATATTAGACATGCCTTTGCTGATAGACTTCCGTTTCTTCCGTCTACAAGTTTGTTTGAACCTCTTCTTTTGTCTCGCAGTAGTTGTCTCAGTTCTGAATCATTAATGTTATGAGAAATTTTCTCCCCAAGGGATTGAAAGTTTTCTTTTTCTGTTTCGCATTCCTGATCGAACCATTTAATTTGTGATTTGCATGTAATTTTCGGCCTCTCGCTTTCCATCCGGCTTCTTTGCATGCTGCCATCTAAGTTTCACTTAG
>CALNXK010000631.1:17500-55000 GCA_942486035.1 Porites lobata | reverse complement strand
TGAAGTGTTCGAAACTGTTATGTACGCAATCATATCTCATAAAAAACAAAGGGCGAAATATCAAACGGAGATGCCATCGCATATCGCGAAAACAGCAATTCTAGTCAAGAGGTCAAATTACAAAGTAAAGTTGCCAGCGAAAAAAAAAAAACGCTCAGACTGTAGACACCGATAATCAGACATTCAACTGCGATAATGCCGATGGACATTGATTCACCAACAGGCAATCGAAAAGATATCGGCGAGTAAAATTCGAAAACAACGTGAAGCGCCTCAGGGCTTTGTTTACACACCGTCGCGTATTTAATATTTATTTATACAAGGTTCCTTTACATCTATTTTGGATTTTACAGATAACAGGACGCCTTAAGTCGTTCCCGTGGGATGCATTGGTTTGTGGAAGCATAATGACGTTCTATCTGAATTTGGCAAAATAAAGGAAATTGAAAAGATAAAGTTAATAAAGTTCCAATGTTTTAATCCAAGATGAAAGTTTAATATTTCAAGAAGCTCTTGATCCGGTTAAAAGTTAATTGCAATGTGTTTCCAAGGTCTCAAAGTTAAAAAAGTTTCAACGGTTATCCATGATTCCAAGATATAATAAGTTCACTAAGGTCCGGATCCGTGTCCCATCCAAAAGTCCAATTCATGTCGAAAGCGAGTCGTCGATCGACGAGGACAATATTTTCGCGATTTCACCGCCAATCGTCAAGGGTACGAGTTGAAATTTACGCGATTTTAAAACCTCCCATCGTCAAGGTGTTTTCGATAAGACAGATAAGAAAAGAAAAAAGTGAACTCTAGCTCTGCTCGGCAAAAACTGGCGAACACCGACCAGAAAAATCTATGCGAAATGCCGTCCCTACAACCAGACGCTGCTAAAAAGAAAAAGCTAGACCTAACCTAAAAAGAATCATGATGGGAAAAACCCAAAATAAAAAGAAATAATTTGGCCTAGGTCTACTAGGTCGCTTCCCTTGACTAGCCAGTATCCCGGCGGATTTCGCTTGTTAACAAGCCGTCCTAACCTTTGAGTGGAAAACTGACAAGTGTCATATTTGGCACGTTCTGAAACGTTGTTCAGAGAAAGCAAATGGATTGAAAGTCGATAAAGATTTTCCGCAGTCCTATTGGCGGGCTTTGCAATTGTTCGTACAATGAAAAACAAACCAAACGGGATTTTTACGTGGTGTACCACAGGCATCCCACGGAAAAAGTCATGGATTGCTTTTCAATTTCAGCTATTAATGACAAAAGGTCAAGCTATCAAACAAAGAAAATATCCTTGTGGTATTTGTAACAGGTCAGTGTCATGGAAACAAAAAGGTATTAGATGTGAAAACTCTAACTGTCGACAATGGTACCATATAGGTTGCCAAAATATGTGCCCTGTTGAACATGAGCAAGAACTAAATAAAGGCACATGGATATGCTCGCAATGCATTTTGCCTAATCACAACTCTGCTGATTCTTTGCTAATTTCAACTAAAGATGGAGACGACTGGAACAGTCCCTTGCTCTCTCTCGGTTCTCCACTGACAAGCTCCTCCCCGACTCAACTACACCATAACCTCTAATAATAGCTCCCAAGCGTAAACCAACCAGGATACTTAACATAAATTGTCAATCTGTCCTTAAGATCCTTGGAGCATTCGCTTCAATTCTAGACAGTATTGGCTGCGACGTAGTTACTGGGACTGAATCATGGCTAACAAATAATGTGAAGGATAATTAGATCTTTCCACCTGGCTTTACAATATATCGCAGAGACAGAGAAAAGGGACAGAGAGGAGGTGGAGTATTTATAGCTATCAATAAAGATCTGGTTAGTACAAGATACCAACCTGCAGAAACGCAGTGTGAAACCGTATAGGTAAAGATTGAAATAAAATCATGTAAGCCTTTGCTTACTGGATGATATTATTGACCACATGCATCCGACGCTGAGAGCCTGGCCCAACTGGATGAGTCCCTCACCAGAATTCCAAAGAACTGTCATATTTGGGTAGCTGAAGACATGAACCTACCAGGCATTGAATGGCCTTCTACTAGTATTAAACCAAACTGGCCTTCTCCAGCTCAGCACAATTTATTTATTGACGTATTGGCCAACCATGGAATGTCGCAGATCGTTGATCAACGAACAAGAGGCGAGAATACACTTGACTTCATAGCTGTTAATTACCTCACACTTGCAAACAGAACTGAGATACTTCCAGGGATCTCAGATCATGATGCACTTTTTGCAGAAATTGATATTACACCCAAAAGGCACGGTCAGGCTAAGAGAAAGATTCCCCTTTATAAGAAAGCTGATTGGGAAGGGATTGTTAGCCAAATTATCACCACAAATCAATATATTCGAGAGCGTGCTGACTCTGAAAGTACCAATAGTCTATGGAATAAATTCAAATCTGATCTGCACACAGCTATTGAGAAACATGTCAATGCTGTTCCTCATGTAATAAGCCCCCATGGATTTCTGCTAAGATACGTAACCTTCTAAGGTCAAGAGATAGGTTATACCGCAAGAGTAAACAAGCTAGAAAGAACAACAAGGATAGCATGAAACACAAGTCTAAAACACAAGATAAGAAGGGAAACTAGAGCTGCCTATTAGAATTATGTGGAAACCAACATCCTCCCTGAAACATCAGATGAGCCAAATAGAGGTAATAACAAACTGTGGTCCTTCATCAAATGCAGAAAAACAGACTCAGTCAGCGTAACCCCACTGAAATATTTAAGCAATAGAAAACGTTTTCCGTGTTTGCATAGCCTAATATAAACATGAGAGGGGTTGGGAGAATTCGAGACAGTTATGCAAACCCACGACGAAGTCGAGGGTTTGCATAACTGTCGAGAATTCTCCCAACCCCTCGAGTGTTTATATCAGGCTATGCAAACACCGGAAAAAAAGTTTTCTATTGCTTTTATAAAATAACTTTCCTGAGAAAAAAAAAACAACTCTTTGTTATGGCACTGATTAAAAGATAAATTCTTACCAGTCGCAAAGTCCTGTACACGAAGTCTTGCACGCGTAATCAGTTTTTGTTTTGCAAAAAGATGCTTTCCAAAATACAGATTTTTTTCGCTGAAAATGTCAGCTTAAGCGAAAAAAAGTTGACACAGCTTGTTTGTAAAGATTTTTCAATTTTCAGAAGCGAAGGAATGAGTAAATAAAGTGAACTTGTCGAGTTTTGATCACTAAACCTTTTTTAAATTCGTGCTCACGTGATTAGCGCACGCAAAGCAAAACATCTTACGTCACAGCCATGTTTACATACTCTCATGCAAAACACTCCTCTCGCGGCAATCAGAGCGCACATGCTATCTTAGTTATTTTATAAAAAGGAACATTATGGAACAAACCCAAGGACAAAGCAGAAATCTTAAATGAACAATTTAAGTCTGTTTTCTCAAATCCAACACCTGATGAACTGGAACCTCCTGTCAGCGAAACAGATAGGCCATACCTTGATATTGATGAACTACAAATACATCAGATGGTGACTACCAAAACTACTAGAAAATCTCAATCCAAATAAATCTATGGGACCTGATCAAATTCATCTGGGGGTGTTGAAACAGCATGCCACAGCTGTTGCCCTGATACTTACAGTCATCTGTAGCAAATCACTACACTCTGGTGAGGTGCCGAAGACTGGAGGAAGGCAAATGTTGCTCTTATCTTTAAGAAAGGCGAATGTTACAAAGCAGAAAACTATCATCCCACTTCACTTACTTGTATTGCATCAAAGATAATGGAACACATAGTAACAAAACACATAATGAAACACCTGGAATGTAACAACATTCTATACAAGCTACAACATGGATTTAGAGCAAAGCGTTCAACCCAAACCCAGCTTCTTACATTTGTCCAAGATCTATACAAGAACCTCCGCGACAAGAAGCAAACAGATGTTATAGTTATGGACTTTGCGAAGGCCTTTGATAAGGTACCCCATAAGAAGTTAATCCGCAAACTCAGAGAATATGGTATCAATAGTTCTATCAAGCAATGGATAGAGAGTCTCTTGCACCAACGACAACAAAGAGTAGTATGCGATGGGAAAGTGTCCTCATGGGTTCCAGTAACAAGCAGTGTACTTCAAGGATCTGTAATTGGACCTATATAGTATATATAAATGATCTCCCAGCTAAATTACAGTCCAAAGTTCAACTATTTGCAGATGACACCATTGTGTATATGGCTGTGGCTAACGAAACTGATGCTGCCATCGTACAAAAGGATCTCAAACTTCTTGAAGAATGGGAAAATAGATCACAGATGTCTTTCCACCTGGACAAGTGTTATGTGCTATGAGTTACACGGTGCAGGAACCCCCATGATTACATCCTGCACAACCAGATCCTTAAGTGTAATTTGTATAATGTATAATTTGCATAGTTCAGGAATTTCTCGCAAGAGAAAGAGTAGAGTTTGTTATTTTACAGACTAGAGAGATTTTTTTGATGTGAGAGAAGTTAGAAGATTGCTCAAAACTTGAACAAAGATTGTAGATTCTCGGAGCAATTGAGTATTGAGAGTAGAGAGCAAATTATTCGAAACAAAAAAAAACCCTTTATAATCGTTTGTAAACAAAGGCCGTTCTGGTTTGATGAGCCTTGCAGGAATCCAGAATCGAGAATCAAGATGCAACAATCGAGGATTGAGAATTGAGTGTCAACTTACTTTTGAACACTACTGTATCTCATTTAACTCTGCTTGTTTCTTTGAAATATTTTTATCTAAAACAACAAGCAGATAGGAAGCTGGGATTGTATAAGATTACTGGGATAAGATAACTGTGACAACTGAATTGATTAATATACTTATAAGCATTACTAGGATGTCTGGGATGACTGGGATAACACAGAGAAGCAAAATAATGGGCAAATAATAATCTATTACAAAATGCAGAGTTTGCCTCATTTCATTGAACTCTGCTTGATTCTTTGAAATATTTAAAGTCAAGCTTGCTTTAGCAGGGTGAGACTCTATAAAAAGGGGGTTTCTTTTTCTTTGTGTGTGGGAACCAAATAGTAGGCCAATGCTCCCAGTTGTTCCTAGCAGAGACCGTGGAATAAGTCTCGTGACAACTTTCATTTTATGCAAATGAGTCTCGTGATGAGCAGGCGGTTTTTTTTGCAATTGACTGAAATGATGCATTTAAGTTGATCACATTTTCGCTGTTTGGCAATGATGCAATTTTCCCTAAATTGAGGCCCTTGATTTCCTTGTAATTATGCACGTATATTAAAAAGTAAATACCCTGAATAAGATGAGAAAATATTATTCCAGGCAAATTCTGTTTTGTGGTGTATTGAGGAAGTACAATTCTCTGAATATTGTTGCAATTACTGTAACTTTACAGTTAAATAGATTCACTTTGTTGTATGTATTTAATTGATAGATTTTCACAGTTGTTAAGATGCGAAGTCGCATTGCACTTTATAAATACTTGAGATATCAATGATTTAACCTTTGACTACTACTGGAAGCAACTTCAACTACCTGTCTAAATTGACTGTCATGCACTCTACTTGCAGCACTTAATGCCCATAGAATAGAAATCCCATATTGAGCTTTTCCGGAACAGGTCGGTCCACAAATTCTATCTCATGAAAGCGTTGACTACTTCGGAACAAGTGATTACTTCAGTGGTTGAAAAAAAGACAATCTTTATCAGCAAAACTTTGCGGTTTATACTGGAAAACCAGGATCGAGGATTGGGGATTGGGGATCGGAGATCGGGGATTCCCGAGAAGGGAAGAAAAATCAGGATTCTACTGTATTATATAAAAAATTTGACCCCAACAATCAGTTCCTTTATTTCATTGACCACTATATATCCCCTTCTTTTTGAAACCCTTTATGTTTTACCTGTTGTTGTGACCCCTTCATTTTCACTCCTTTTGATGAGTTTTTGTTTTGTTACAGTTGTAAGTCTTCAGTCAAGAGTGAAACAACAGATTAGTTGCTGGTGCAGAGAACTGTTGCTACTCTGAAGAGTAACACAAAGGAAAGAGAACAAAAATGTGAGTTTTACATTACACCCTTCCTGACAGTTATTCTTCATAGTTGTAAATGATTGATTCAGGGATGTATAGCTACCTGTACACCAAGTAAGCATGTGTGTACTTAAAAAGGTCTAAGGTACAACATTAAAATACAGCACAATAAAAGTACAAATAATTTATAGACTGCACAGAGATCATAGAGATCAAGTGCTTTTGTTAGAGGTGGCCATCTTGAATGAGTGTCAAATCATTCTACTCAGGGGGTAGGGAATGGTTTGGGAGGAAAGCAAGAAATATAGAGGGACTGTCCTATTTTTATTTATTTATTTTTATTTTGCCACCTTATAATGATACAGTAACAGAAATTATACAAAGATTCATAAGATGGCAAGAATTAAAGCCCAAAGAAACCATGATCGAGGCTTTCACAGCGTGGGCTTTCTCTACTAAATTACAAAATATGCTTAATATTAATTCTAACTGAAGGGCAAAAGCAGAGCACAATAATACATAGAAATAAGGTACCAGTATTAAAAAAAGATAGAAAGAAAAAAAATAAAAGACAAAAAACAACACTCACGAAGAAAAGGAAAAAAGGGAGTGGATAGGGGGAAAGGAAAAAGTTAAGTCCTATCATCACTGCAACTTGCATTCAGGGGAAGTGATAGGAATTCAACCCCTTTTACCATTCATTACTTAACAAACTCCGCTTGGGATGAAAAACATGACAGACATTTTTAGCATTGATTTTGCATGTTTTCAAACTTCTCCTTTTGAAACAGTGATTTTATGTACATGTATTACAGTTACTGGGACATTCTTCCAAATAAAATCAGCAAACATGTACAGGTGAAACATTTGCCCTTTTAAAGTGGCAAGCATGTTCACTTCAACTCTGACAAAAATGGTTTAACTTCCAGATAAAAAGAAGGAAATTTCTGACACGGGTCGTCTCTCTGCATCTTTGTAGCATTAATTTCAGTTTGTTTGGCAGAAACAGCATTTCTCTATTCAAGACTCTGCAGACATCTGAAATCAACAGCATTCCCCTGGCCGGGGCTGCTTCAAAAGCATGTTGGGTTAGGCGATTGATCCTCAAAACACCAAAAATCCTTTGTGTGTTTGCATAAAACATGCCTTGCAAATTCATAAAACTATTGGGTTTTGAAAACAATACTTAAGAGGAAAGTGGCGATAATTGGAGTTTCAAGTGGCCAAATGGTCCTCCTCCAAGAAATGTCAAGAAGAGTCTGCCCTTCCTCATGCCAGTTTGAAATAAATGCATCCCCCAGTTTCATCAGCCTAAAATATTATGGAGATCCAAAATTACACAAAAGTTAAAGTTAGGTGAACAGGTATTATGAAAGAGTCTTATAGAAATGATGACTTTTCAATGACCTGTCAATGTCGGTAACTTTAAACTAAACAGTTGGCAACACAAATTAACGTCCATTGTCTAATGACCAATCAAATGTCTGCATCCCAAAATGATGAGGATCCAAAATAACACAAAAGTTAAAGTTAGGCAAACAGGTATTATGAAAGCATTTAATAGAAACGATGACTTTTCAACGACCTGTCAGTTTCAGTAACTTTAAACTAAACAATTGGCAACGCAAATTAAAGTCCATTGTCTAATAACCAATCAAATGCCTGCATTGCCAGATGAACAAGGCGCTTCATGAGGGTGAGCTGCCATGATGTTAGGACAGTCCCTCTATTTTTTTCGCCTCCCTCCCCCAACTGCTATAAGCCCCAATGCCTGCCACCTTAGTACATGTACATATGAAACCAAGATGGCCACCCATACCATAGAGCACTTGATCCTGACAAACTTATGAAAAAATAGGGGACTGTAAACAGCCTCATTATTAACAACAATAATAATAGTAATATATAATAATAATTCTCATAACAACTGTACTGAGTTTTACGAATAGTCTTTCACGCACTAGTCTTTACTTTAGCCTTAAGACAAGTTTCGTTTATACAAACCTCTTCAGTTTGGCTAAAGCTGTTACAATACGTTGTTACATATTACAAATAATATGTTACATGTTACATGTAACAACGTATTGTAACAGCTTTAGCCAAACTGAAGAGGTTTGAATAAACGAAACTTGTCTTAAGGCTAAAGTAAAGGCTAGTGCATGAAAGACTATTCGTAAAACTCAGTACAGTTGTTATGAGAATTATTTCCAAGTCTTTCGAGGTTTCAGTAAGAAAAGTTACCCAGAGATATATAATAATAGTTAAAGTAATAATACAGAAAAGCAAATGGGCAAATAATAATGCATTAAAAAAGCATAGTTTGCCTCATCTCATTCAACTCTGCTTGTTTCTTTGAAATACTTTTATCTAAAACAACAAGCAGATAGGAAGGTGGGATGGTACAAAGCATAGATTACTCGAAAAATTACATGAAGGATGACTGTGAGATGTCTACAATTACTGGGATAAGATAACTGGGATGACTAGGTTCCTATAATGACCAGGATGACTGGGATGACTAAGATGACTGAAATGACTAAGAAGACAAGGATGAATAAAGTGGCGGGGGTGACTAAGATGACTTGAATGACTAGAATGACTGGGATGACTAGGATGACTAAATGACTAGGATGACTAGAATGACTGGGATGACTAGAATGACAAGGATGACTAGAATGACTGGGATGACTAAAATGACTAGGATGATGACTAGAATGACAAGGATCACTGGAATGATTAGGCATAACTGGGATGACTTGGGTGAGTAGGGATGATTAGGATGATCAGGGGTCGACATTAACTCTTTAAGTTTGTTGCCCTTCGGGCAACGAAACCTCACAATCTAGTTGCCCAAAACATTCAGTACAAACAAGTTAAATATAGCTTTATCTGCAAAACAGGTACCTTTTAATTAACTTTCCTTTATATTCATGTTCAAAGTTATCAGGGATTAAATGAGAATATTCTAAATGAAATTTGTTCACATTTATGCACTAAATGGAAATAGGTTTGAACTCATAATAGATATCTTTGTTCATGATTGAAATGCTCTTGGTAGGTAAAACGTTTTGAAAATGCACCTGTAATCATTTCTTGTAATCACTTGTCTAGCCATGTCTAGCCAAACTGACACATGTCACACTTGAAAAAATAAGCCGTCCATTGTAGAGGTTGGACTTCAGTACTGCATTTTATCACATTTCTTGTGTGTTGAATATCACAAAATATATGATAGAATGAAATATTAAACAGAATTTCAATCTAAATAATGCACAAAATGTAACATTTTGTAGGTGCTAACATAAACTGACCTACATGGCAACAGTTTCTTTAGATGATTTGTCTAGACCATTTTTTTACACTTATAAACTAACAAGGAAAACGTTACACAGCAAAGTGTTTTAAAAGCAATGTCCAGCACCTTTATTTTTCCTCAGAATATAAATTATGTGACCTCTCATGCGAAAACATTCCTTACAAGTGAACACACAGCAAGTGAATGGATGAGAAATGGATAGCTAAGCCATTTGAAATGGAATGGCTGATAGATGAACAAATGACAAAAATTTTTCAAAAGGATGAGGTGGAACGGATGACGAAAATTTTTGAACCCATTCACGGCTGGCGATAATTTTTGAACAGATGAATGGCTGACGAAAATAAATATTCAACCTCAACCATTCAACCTCATCTCAGAAATTTCAGTTGCCCGATCTGGCAACTAGGATCCTAAACTTAGACCCTGTTTACATGGAGTGGGGGACCCCGGTCTAGTGGGGTAGGTTTCTTTTGTTTTGTGTCCCCCAGAGCGTGAAAACAAAAGAAACCAACCCCACTAGACCGAGGCCCCCCACTCCATGTAAACCTGTACGCCCTTAGATGCCCAGATGAAATTTTTTAGTTGCCCCGGGCAAGCGGGCAGCCGTTAATGTCGAGCCCTAATAACTGGGATGAATAGGATGCCGGGGATGACTATAGGATGACTAGGGATGACTGGTTATGAGTGGTATGACTGGGGACAACTAGGATGACTGGGATGACTAGGACGACAAGGATGACTGGAATGACTAGGGATGACTGGGATGACTAGGGTGAGAAGGCTACTTGGGTAACCGAGGTGACCCAGTTGCCTGGGATTACTATAGGATGACTGGAATGACTGTGATGACTTGGGTGATGAGGAATGACTGGGGATGACTAGGATGAGTAGGAATGACTGAGGATGACTTGAATGACTGGGGTGACTGAGAAGCCTGGGATGACTGGAATGACTAAGGATGACTGGGGATGACTGGAATGGCTGAGGTGACTGGGATGACGAGGGAAGATTGGGACGACTGGGGATGACAAGGATGACTGGGGATAACAGGGATGTCTAGGGTGAGTAGGGCTTTCTAGGACAGATGACTGGGGATGACTAGGATGACTGAGACGACTGGGATCACTAGAGATGACTGAGAATGACTAACGATGACTGAGGATGACTGGGGTGACTAGGATGACTGGGATGACTGGAATGAATACGATGATTGGGTGTCTGGGGTGATTAGGTTGTCTGAGATGACTAGGTTGACTGGGATGACTGTGGTGGCAAGGATCACTAGGGTGAATAGTATAACTGGGATGACATGGACGACTGCATATTTTTATCTTAACATTATAGAATATACTTTGAAAGAACAACACAGAGGTAGCAAGCTGGGATTCTTCAAAGGGCGAAGGCATTATTTTTTGCTCCTCTTTTGCAGCGTATGAATTAGGTCACAATTACACAAATGTAGGGTGCTTTTTTCAGTCAGGAACAATCATTTTTATGGGCAATAAAATAACAGAAAAGTAATAAAAAGTCTTTGATACTACAATCAGCGACAAAATTGTTGAGACATGGTTCTAAATAGGGTAACTTCAGAAGACAAAACAATCTACACCCCTTCCCCCTCCCCTGCATTCAAAGTTGGTAGGTTTGTTGTTTTCTACAGGCAGCTCAATATAGTGGCACAACATGCTTGGAGGGGATGGGGGAGGGGAAGGTTTAGTTTTCCCTTTTGAAGTTGGTAAAACATCAGGAAGGCCCTTTAGGGCTAAATGTTCACACATCAATAAGTGGGTTGAAAAATTTTAATTAACAAGTAATAGCCAGATTTTTAATCCCTCTGCATTGAGGCTATTGTGCCATTGAATGAAGCACTATACATTCAGCCTTATTCAATAATAAATTGTTAAGTATCCCTCGGCCCCATTTTGCACTCAAGCCCTCGCTAGAACTTATATCAGAGCAACATGTTTCAAGCTCATCATATTTATTGTCAATGTGTTCCCAGTTCTTACAATGTACAGTTCTAAATCTAAATGGTTGATCTTCTTCATCTGGGAAATGTTATTTTGAATTATTTATGTACATAGGGTTTTCATGAGAATTCCAAGGAGGGTTAAGAGTTTTAGCACGAAGTGATCATCACACTTTCACCTTTTTTGTAGCTGATGAAAATGATTTATTTCTTTTTCAGGCAGAAAAAAGGCAACAAGTGTGTGAAACTGGTCAGAAACTGCGTTCTTTGGAGAGTGGACTTAAAGGACAACAGCATTACATTCTAGGTATTTTTTGGAACTTGTTTGTTGTCTTGTATTCTGGAATATTGACCGCGATCTTATTGTTCACTATTTTGTACATGGTGGTAACTCATGCAATTTTGCGTGTCATTTCTAGTGAGTGCCAGTTCAAATCGTTCAGGAGATTAGTGACTGTACCAGGTTCCTGCTCGTAGCAGTTTTTTACAAATCTGGCGGCCACCGCTGTGCTCCTTCAACATAGTGGCAATACTTTCGAGTATGTGCGTCCCACACGCTGCAGGCATATATATTCCAGACAAGAATGAACAAGGGTGAGGTAGGCAAAATTGCAGGTTACTGCTCTATTGATTAGTAACAGAGATAAGCAGTTTCCCCTTAAACTAAAACTCTATTTCAGATTGTGATTATGGCCAGGAGACACCTTTAGTGTTGTTTATTAACCATAGAATGGTGACGTTCACTGCAATGTGCACATCTGACCTGTGTTTTGTGCCTACTATCTCCTGATGTGGTCATCAGTGGAGATAAACAAATTAATATTTACATGAAGCAAAAAAGAAAAATTGCACAGGAAAAATAATGTTAATGATAAAATATTCCATTGTTTTTGTCAGAAAATTGAAAATAAAATCATAAGGGAAAACCATAATTCATACTATGTCCATTGCAAAAGTAGACTACGAGTAGTCCCCCTTTTTTCCTCAGGGATAGTAGAGTGAGCAAAACCCGAGCGCGGGTGAAAATCCCCCGACGCGAGAAAAGGTGACACTTGTCTCTCTCACGCGACAGGTGACATGTGTCCTCCTCCCTGTCGCATGTCAACCTTTTCTAGTAAAAACCTGCATATAAGAACCTAAACTTTAAGAACTTGTTAGGCTAAAATGTTCATTTTAAACCCCCTTTTCATAAGAACCTATTTAGCTTAAAATTTTTAATGGGTTCTAATTATTTTACAAAAATGAAGCCTCAGATCAAAATACAAAAAAAACATTTTAGTCTACATTTCAGTCACTAAGATTTAAAGAATGAACTAAAATGAAAACCATGTTATGTCTTTGCCAACACAGCATTTATTTATTTCTTTTTCAGGTAGAAAAAAGGCAACAAGTGTGTGAAACTGGTCAGAGACTGCATTCTTTGGAGAGTGGACTTAGAGGACAACAGCATTACATTCTAGGTATTTTTTGGAACTTGTTTGTTGTGTTCTATTCTGGAATATTGACCGCGATTTTATTGTTCACTATTTTGTACATGGTGGTAACTCATGCAATTTTGCGTGTCATTTCTAGTGAGTGCCAGTTCAAATCATTCAGGAGATTAGTGACTGTACCAGGTTCCCGCTCGTAGCAGCTTTTTACAAATCTGGCGGCCACCGCTGTGCTCCTTCAACATAGTGGCAATACTTTTGAGTATGTGAGTCCCACACGCTGTAGGCATATTCCAGACAAGAATGAACAAGGTTGAGGTAGGCAAAATTGCAGGTTACTGCTCTATTGATTAGTAGCAGAGATAAGCAGTTTCCCCTTAAACTAAAACTGTATTTCAGATTGTGATTATGGCCAGGAGACACCTTTCGTGTTGTTCATTAACCATAGAATGGTGACGTTCACTGCAATGTGCACGTCTGACCTGTGTTTTGTGCCTACTATCTCCTGATGTGGTCATCAGTGGAGATAAACAAATTAATATTTACATGAAGCAAAAAAGAAAAATTGCACAGGAAAAATAATGTTAATGATAAAATATTCCATTGTTTTTGTCAGAAAATTGAAAATAAAATCATAAGGGACAACCATAATTCATACTATGTCCATTGCGAAAGTAGACCACGAGTAGTCCCCCTTTTTTCCTCAGGGATAGTAGAGTGAGCAAAACCCGAGCGCAGGTGAAAATCCCCCGACGCGAGAAAAGGTGACACTTGTCTCTCTCCCTGTCGCTTGGCAACCTTTTCTAGTAAAACCCACATACAAGAACCCAAACTTTAAGAACTTGTTAGGCTAGAATTTTTATTTTAAACCCCCTTTTCTTAAGAACGTATTTAGCTTAAAATTTTCAATGGGTTCTTATTTTACAAAAATGAAGCCTCAGATGAAAATACAAAAAAGACATTTTAGTCTACATTTAGTCACTAAGATTCAAAGAATGAACTAAAATGAAAACCATGTTATGTCTTTGCCAACACAGCATTTATTGACTCTGTAGCATGAAAGACACGCATGGTAGTACTTTGGAAAGATAAATTTACTGTATGGTTATCACCTAAACTGTATTCTAGATTATTATTTAATACAGTAATATATGCATATCACATATGCCCTATAGTAGTTATCTGTGATGATCGCTAGTGCCCCTATCAAATTGAGAACCTATTTAAGAACAGAAGAAGCCTAAAATCCCACTAAATACCATTTCGTTACGCTACATTAGAAAAATCTAGGTTTTTATACGTGGGTTTTTACCCATACTGCAAAAGTGTGTCTCTCTGTAAACTGGTGTCCATGCTGAGATGTCAGTTTTAACTGAGAAAAAACATTTTAATGGGTACTACTGTGTACTCAAAGGGTTTTACGTGAACATAATTAGCTGTAGAATGTGTCATATTTATTGCAGGTAAGCCTATATATATATGCTATTGACTCTGATCATTATTTTATTAATGTGGTGCCTTACTCATTCCCTTTTTCACAAAGAACACCCCAGTTTAAGCAACAAGGTGATGGACGGTATCAAGAACAGGGCCGTTATGGAAAACTGATAAGGATCCAGAGGCTAAACAAGACAATAATGGCATCATATGTGTAGCCAAGGTAATGGATCAAAGCTCCTGCTGTAAAATGGTGTGGTAAATTGACCTTGGACAAAAAATAAGCCTGGACAAAAATAAGCCTGGACAAGCCTGGACAAGAAGACAGCAGTACTGAATGATGTAAAGCACCTGATGTGGTGAACTTCAGAGGAGAAGCCAGGATTTCTGCTGGAGGTAAGCACAAATTTCCAAATCCTTACTATACATAACAGGGTTGTTTATACAAGAGAAAATAAGCCATGGCTTACTCCAGCCACTGCTTACACAAGATACAAATATCCCATATATCTATCTATTTCGGGCACATTTGCACTAATTTTATAAGTCTGTCTCATTCTTGTCAGTTGGCCATAACAGATGCAAGATCCTGCGAGGAAAGATGGCTCTCTCTCTATCAACTATGCCCTGTATAAATACCCGGAGGGGGGAGGGGACTCTACATATGAAAGGGGTGGGGATGCTCATCGGAAATTTTGAATTATAATGTACAGTTGTAAATCTAAATGGTTGATCTTCTTCATATAGGAAATGTTATTTTGAATTATTTATGTACATAGGGTTTTCATGAGAATTCCAAGGAGGGTTAAGAGTTTTAGCACGAAGTGATAATCACATTTTCACCCTTTTTTTAGCTGATGAAAATGATTTATTTCTTTTTCAGGCAGAAAAAAGGCAACAAGTGTGTGAAACTGGTCAGAGACTGCGTTCTTTGGAGAGTGGACTTAAAGGACAACAGCATTACATTCTAGGTATTTTTTGGAACTTGTTTGTTGTGTTGTATTCTGGAATATTGACCGCGATTTTATTGTTCACTATTTTGTACATGGTGGTAACTCATACAATTTTGCGTGTCATTTCTAGTGAGTGCCAGTTCAAATCATTCAGGAGATTAGTGACTGTACCAGGTTCCCGCTCGTAGCAGTTTTTTACAAATCTGGCGGCCACCGCTGTGCTCCTTCAACATAGTGGCAATACTTTCGAGTATGTGGGTCCCACACGCTGCAGGCATTTTCCAGACAAGGATGAACAAGGTTGAGGTAGGCAAAATTGCAGGTTACTGCTCTATTGATTAGTAACAGAGATAAGTAGTTTCCCCTTAAACTAAAACTGTATTTCAGATTGTGATTATGGCCAGGAGACACCTTTCGTGTTGTTTATTAACCATAGAATGGTGACGTTCACTGCAATGTGCACATCTGACCTGTGTTTTGTACCTACTATCTCCTGATGTGGTCATTAGTACAGTGGAGATAAACAAATTAATATTTACATGAAGCAAAAAAGAAAAATTGCACAGGAAAAATAATGTTAATGATAAAATATTCCATTGTTTTTGTTAGAAAATTGAAAATAAAATCATAAGGGACAACCATAATTCATACTATGTCCATTGCAAAAGTAGACTACGAGTAGTCCCCCTTTTTTCCTCAGGGATAGTAGAGCGAGCAAAACCCGAGCGCGGGTGAAAATCCCCCGACGCGAGAAAAGGTGACACTTGTCTTTCTCACGCGACAGGTGACATGTGTCTCTCTCCCTGTCGCATGTCAACCTTTTCTAGTAAAAACCCGCATATAAGAACCTAAACTTTAAGAACTTGTTAGGCTAAAATGTTCATTTTAAACCCCCTTTTCATAAGAACCTATTTAGCTTAAAATTTTCAATGGGTTCTTATTTTACAAAAATGAAGCCTCAGATGAAAATACAAAAAAAAAACATTTTAGTTTACATTTCAGTCACTAAGATTCAAAGAATGAACTAAAATGAAAACCATGTTATGTCTCTGCCAACACAGCATTTATGGACTCTGTAGCATAAAAGACACGCATGGTAGTACTTTGGAAAGATAAATTTACTGTATGGTTATCATCTAAACTGTATTCTAGATTATTATTTAATACAGCAATATATTCCATATCACATATGCCCTATAGTAGTTATCTGTGATGATTGCTAGTGCCCCTATCAAATTGAGAACCTATTTAAGAATCAAAGTAGCCTAAAATCCCTCTAAATACCATTTCTGTAAGAATCTCTTTAGGCTACGTTAGAAAAATCTAGGTTTTTATACGTGGGTTTTTACTGTATTGCAAAAGTGTGTCTCACTGTAAACTGGTGTCCATGCTGAGATGTCAGTTTTAACTGAGAAAAAACATTTTACTTGGGTACTACTGTGTATTCAAAGGGTTTTACGTGAACTTAATTAGCTGTAGAATGTGTCATATTTATTGCAGTTAAGCCTATATATATATCTATCGACTCTGATCTTTTATTAATGTGGTGCCTTACTCATTCGCTTTTTAACAAAGAACACCCCAGTTTAAGCGACAAGGTGATGGACGGTATCAAGAACAGGGCCGTTATGGAAAACTCATAAGGATCCAGAGACTGATCAAGACAATAATGGCATCATATGTGTAGCCAAGTAATGGATCAAAGCTCCTGCTGTAAAATGGTGTGGTAAATTGACCTTGGAGAGGCTGGACAAGAAGACAGCAATACTGAATGATGTAAAGCACCTGATGTGGTGAACTTCAGAGGAGAAGCCAGGATTTCTGCTGGAGGTAAGCACAAATTTCCAAATCCTTACTATACATAACAGGGTTGTTTATACAAGAGAAAATAAGCCATGGCTTACTCCAGCCACGGCTTACACAAGACGCAAATATCCCATATATCTATCTATTTCGGGCACATTTGCACTAATTTTATAAGTCTGTCTCATTCTTGTCAGTTGGCCATAACAGATGCAAGATCCTGCGAGGAAAGATGGCTCTCTCTCTATCAACTATGCCCCGTATAAATACCGGGGGGGGGGGGGACTCTACATATGAAAGGGGGGGGGATGCTCATCGGAAATTTTGAATTACAATGTACAGTTGTAAATCTAAATGGTTGATCTTCATCTAGGAAATGTTATTTTGAATTATTTATGTATGTAGGGTTTTCATGAGAATGCCAGGGAGCGTTAAGAGTTTTAGCACGAAGTGATAATCACACTTTCACCTTTTTTTAGCTGATGAAAATGATTTATTTCTTTTTCAGGCAGAAAAAAGGCAACAAGTGTGTGAAACTGGTCAGAGACTGCGTTCTTTGGAGAGTGGACTTAGAAGACAACAGCATTACATTCTAGGTATTTTTTGGAACTTGTTTATTGTGTTGTATTCTGGAATATTGACCCTGATTTTATTGTTCACTATTTCGTACATGGTGGTAACTCATGCAATTTTGCATGTCATTTCTAGTGAGTGCGAGTTCAAATTGTTCAGGAGATTAGTGACTGTACCAGGTTCCCGCTCGTAGCAGTTTTTTACAAATCTGGCGGCCACCGCTGTGCTCCTTCAACATAGTGGCAATACTTTCGAGTATGTGGGTCCCACCCGCTGAGGGCATATTCCAGACAAGGATGAACGAGGGTGAGGTAGGCAAAATTGCAGGTTACTGCTCTATTGATTAGTAACAGAGATAAGCAGTTTCCCCTTAAACTAAAACTGTATTTCAGATTGTGATTATGGCCAGGAGACACCTTTAGTGTTGTTTATTAACCATAGAATGGTGATGTTCACTGCAATGTGCACGTCTGACCTGTGACCTGTGTTTTGTGCTTACTGTCTCCTGATGTGGTCATCAGTGGAGATAAACAAATTAATATTTACATGAAGCAAAAAAGAAAAGTTGCACAGGAAAAATAATGTTAATGATAAAATATTCCATTGTTTTTATCAGAAAATTGAAAATAAAATCATAAGGGACAACCATAATTCATACTATGTCCGTTGCAAAAGTAGACTACAAGTAGTCCCCCTTTTTTCCTGAGGGATAGTAGAGTGAGCAAAACCCAAGCGCGTGTGAAAATCTCCCGACGCGAGAAAAGGTGACACTTGTCTCTCGCATGCGACACGTGACACGTGACACGTGTCTCTCTCCCTGTCGCGTGTCAAACCTTTTCTAGTAAAAACCCACATATAAGAACCTAAACTTTAAGAACTTGTTAGGCTAAAATTTTCATTTTAAACCCCCTTTTCGTAAGGACCTACTTAGCTTAAACTGTATTCTAGATTATTATTTAATACAGCAATATATTCCATATCACATATGCCCTATAGTAGTTATCTGTGATGATTGCTAGTGCCCCTATCAAATTTAGAACCTATTTAAGAACCGAAGTAGCCTAAAATCCCACTAAATACCATTTCTGTAAGAACCTCTTTAGGCTACGTTAGAAAAATCTAGGTTTTTATACGTGGGTTTTTACTGTATTGCGAAAGTGTGTCTCACTGTAAACTGGTGTCCATGCTGAGATGTCAGTTTTAACTGAGAAAAAGCATTTTACTTGGGTACTACTGTGTATTCAAAGGGTTTTACATGAACATGATTAGCGGTAGAATGTGTCATATTTATTGCAAGTAAGCCTATATATATATATAGCCTGCGTGGCAGGCGTTTGTCTCACGCCTAAAACTCCCTTTCCCATCCCTTTCAAAAAGTCTGCCACGCAGGCTAATATCTATATGCTATCGACTCTGATCATTTACTCATTCCCTTTTTCACAAAGAACACCCCAGTTTAAGTGACAAGGTGATGGACAGTATCAAGAACAGGGCTGTTATGGAAAACTGATAAGGATCCAGAGACTGAACAAGACAATAATGGCATCATATGTGTAGCCAAGGTAATGGATCAAAGCTCCTGCTGTAAAATGGTGTGGTAAATTGACCTTGGAGAGGCTGGACAAGAAGACAGCAGTACTGAATGATGTAAAGAGGAGAAGCCAGGATTTCTGCTGGAGGTAAGCACTAATTTCCAAATCCTTACTATACATAACAGGGTTGTTTATACGAGAGAAAAATAAGCCATGGCTTACTCCAGCCACGGCTTACACAAGACGCAAATATCCCACATATCTATCTATTTCGGGCACATTTGAACTAATTTTATAAGTCTGTCTTTGTAACTTTATTTGATTTACCACAAAATACAAATAACGATAAAACAAGACAGTTACACTAAAGCAGAAGATGAAGTCCAAAAAGAAACCATGAGGCTTATAGACATTGGGCTCCCTCAGGGTAAAAATAAAGTTAACAGTAACAGTAAGGCCAGTAACAGTAAGGTCTGTTGGCCATGACAGATGCAAGATCCTGCGACGAAAGATGGCTCTCTCTCTATCAACTATGGCCCATATAAATACGGGGGATGCTCATCGGAAATTTTGAATTGAACCCCTAAAGGAGACCGATCTGGGCGGGGCCCAAGCTTTTTTTGACCCCTAAAAGAGACCATGTTAAAACACAGACAATATGTATATTTAAATATTGTTTTGCTTTCAATCCTAAACGAGACCTTCACGGCTAAATATGATGGCATTTTGCCCAGAACACCCTAAGTGAGACTAAAATCCGAAATTTTATGCCCCTAATTAAAAAGCGAGACGACGAGCATCCCCACCCCTTTCATATGGGGAGTCCCCCCCTCCCCGGTATAAATAGTACAAAATCTATGTTCATGGCATATTTAACCCACAGCTAGCTAAGACACAGATTGGTCAAGTAATTTTGGGCTGGGCTTATCCAAGTCGCGGCTTGCCTTCTTGGATGTTAAAGTGTTCATATAAATGCCTTTAAATGTTGTCCAATTGATGCACATGCTCAGTTTTCAATTACATTGTATCTCCCACTTTCATGGCCCAAAGAATTGCAATGTAGTGGTAGGAAAATGTCCTGCTGTGCTGCTGAAATGTCTTTTTCAAAGCACTCGATTGAACAATAAACAGCTTTTCCTCGAGGTTTCCCACAAGTTTCACAACAGCCCAACAGCAATCCTGAAATGGAAAAGACTGTGTAAAATATGCCTTTTTGTATGAGCATTTTTCCCATCTAATGGAAATCGTACTAGTATAAATAGTTCTTTTTGTGTCTTACAAAAGCTGCGGCCAAAGAAAGCCGTGGCTTATTCTCCCTTGTATAAATGGCCCTACTGTTTATTATTTCCTTTTCTTTATTACTATCATTTGTATTTTTTAATTTATCCTCATACTTAAACACCCTAGTCATTCTTGAAAAAAGTAACCCTG
The DNA here is from genome assembly GCA_942486035.1 of Porites lobata. NCBI lineage: Eukaryota > Metazoa > Cnidaria > Anthozoa > Scleractinia > Poritidae > Porites > Porites lobata. Next base: position 34,535 of record CALNXK010000631.1, on the reverse strand, counting down.
ACATCATAGTCACGCAAGTCACCCAGGTCACCCTAGTCACACAAGTCACTGTAGTCACCCTAGTCACCCTAGTCACCCAAGTCACCCTAGTCACCCTAGTCACCCAAGTCACCCTAATCACCCAAGTCACCTTAGTCACCCTAATCACCCTAGTCACCCACCCTAGTCACCCTATTAGTCAACTTAGTCACCCTAGTCAGTCAAAATAATTAAGTTATTTTTCTGTCATTTTCTATATTCCTTGTTATCTCTTATAGAATGTGTAAGGCCACAACTCTTTGTGGACAGACTTAGTTGCCTGCTTTACATTTGTATGAGTTGGGTTTTTTTGTGAGACCTGGCCAAGTTATGTCATAGTAGATAGTTGGCTTACATTCCATGTTTGTCTCTGACCCTATAAATACTTTAAGCCAAAAGTTATTCTAGAAGTTACAGAGTGCTTTCTTATTGAGTGATAGTGAATTTTATTTTTCTCAGACAGGAAAGGACAAAAGATTTGGCAAACTGGTCAGTGATTCATCAATAGCTCTATGCAGGAAGTCAACAGCCAACAGTGAAGAGGCTGAATCAGGGGATAACAGAATCCAAGCTGTCTCATTACAAATATCTGGTTTAGTATTATTTCATATAATCCTATCATTTTTTCCAACAGTCACACTGGCTAGTACCCTACCACAGGTACTGGGTTTTAGAATATTTCTGACCCAGCCCGGGAGGTCATTGAATGCGGGGTACAGCTGGCCCGGGGTTTTCCTCCTAGGAGCAAGTGGACGTACGGGGAGGTTTTTCACCCAGCTGTTGTTCCACAACCCCCATTCAACATTCATTTAGTTTGGCAGTGAACAAAAAGACAAAAAACAAACACAAAAACCGAAGAATATTGACCATTTCAACAAATAGGACTTCATGCATTAGTCAAAACAGGTCCATGGTATTCCCAACAATAGTGAATTGATTCATTTGCAATATTTTTCCTTTGAGTTTTACCTGTAGTTTTCATCTTTCCTGATTCAAAGAAAACCTTCTTTTATTTATCCAATCAAAATTCAGCCACTGTTGGATATTCAGCACATTTCAGCAATAGAGTAGATTGCTGAATATGTAGTAAGGTCAAGTTTTTATAAAGAATTCTGTAATTCACTATTGGAGGGAATACTTAAGGTATCTGTATTCCAAGAATAATGATATATTATACAGTGTGTGTGCCACCATATTTGTACAAATAAGTGTCACTAAGAAATTTTATCAACAGTTTCTTTATTTTTGGAAGTAGATGAGTCACCATCCAGTTCAATTTAGCAACTGGACAGGGACTTATCAGTTAGGCAAAGTTTTCATAAATTAAGCAAGCTTTGTTTTCAAATTGGATTATTTTGTTCCAAAAAAATTCATTTATTTTTTTGAAATAAGATCTAGAGGCTTATTTGTACTACTTACAAATTATTAGTTAACACACAAGATTCCTTTGAGCAGTACATACGTCATTCAATTTTACAAAGGACATTTGCCTCTAGGAAGAAAAGGGAAAAGGGTTCATTCTTGCAAGACAATGGTGAATGAAACTTTGTAGCCAAGAATAATATAATTATATTAAATAGTGATTATAAAATGAACTTTCCTCAGGATTTGGCAATTTTATCAAAGATTAGACACAGTATTAATTCATCTGCTAACTAGATACAGAGAAATTGTTTCAAAAAATAATTTAATACTAAAAAATAATACCAAAAAATAATTTAATACCAGTTTGGTACGGGCTAGGGGTTCAGGGTCCTAGTGACACATCCCCACCCAAATATTCATAAAGTACCACCCTCGGGCCTAGTGCTTCACTGCTCAAAGGAAATCTTGCTAACGTAATAGTGATCATAATTATAATAATATTTAATATAAAGTTGTAGTTGTTGGGTGGGTGTGGGTACATATTTTATACATTATTTCTTACCTTAAACCGTAAAAGCTCAATTAAGCCCCTATCTGCCTTTTAAGGAGGGTTTGAGGAATTAGAGGAGGGGGAAGGGGTAAACGATTAGGGGTGGGGGCAAAGAAAGGATATTTTGTTATCTCAATAATAAGAGGAAAATTAGAGAAGAGGTGATCTTTTTCATCGATAATCTTCCACAAACTGGCAAAATGTCCTTGCATTGGTCTGATGAAAATCTGTTCCTGACATTTCCTGCAAAACCAATGGCCTTCAAGGTAAGTGGATGGTGTAATAAATAGGAGGATGAGGTTACAAATCTAGTCTTAAAGAAATAGAGGCTGTGATCAGTGATAGTGTGGGTGGTAGGATGGGGCTTATAGAGCTTTTGCTACATACACATTGTGCTGCCAGTGTAGGTGGGAGTGGCCTAGTTTTCCGTGTAATTGCTTGGGACCACCAGTCACAATACATTAGCCATTCACTGACTTTCAGTGGGAAGCACAATGTTACCTGTATGATTAGAGGCATGGGAAGCATTACAACCTTATCACAGCAAAAATTAATCACACGGGCAGGATTTTTTAACTTTGCTTTGATTTTATTCCTTTTGTTAAAGTTCGCCACACACTCAATTCTTTTCATAGGTCCACCTTCTATTGGAACTCTTCTTATTTATAGGAGTTGTTGTGCTTCCTGTTTTATCTTAACACAGTGGAACTATGATTTTTTGAACCTTTTTTGAAAATGGAGTTTGGTTATAGAATTTCAAAGAAAAAGGGGGGAAATTAAGTTTCGTTTTGGGCATTGGGCTTTGTTGCTATTTTCTGGTTGAAAAGGCGAAATAAGAAAATTACAGTGACTTCAGGGTTAGGAAAATGGGTTTTAATTTAAATAATCAATAGGTTCAAAGAACCAGGATTCCACTTATACAGTAGAAGTGTTAATTTAATGCTAGAATTAATCAGTCTACAGCAAGCTCATTAGCACAATATTAGTTGTAAACCTCCTAAGTAACATATTACTTTACTCAGGGACTTTACGTGCAGGCTGCAAGAAATAGTAGTACTTTACTACTACTAGGTATATACATCGTTAAATTTTAAGAACAAAATGGCAATACAGGTAAGCTATGAGCTATAATTTATATCTGCAAACCTTGACCAACAGAAAACTTATGATGATCTTGCATTAAGGGAAAAGATGAGCTTGAGCTTTGTCAGCCAAGGCATCTCTCTGGCTATCAGTGGCCAGGAAACTATAGCTGGAATTGCATCTACATTTGTAGGCTATGTCTACAAAGCACAGTATGGATACGAATATAAAAGTGTTTTAACCACAATGACCTTAATCTTTGAAGTCCCAATATCAAGAGAGAAATTCTCCTTACTGATCTTCTTACCTCTCTTATGGTACTAGTAAGGAGAATGTACGTAAGTGTCAAGTAGGTAGAGGTTCATTTTTGTTTGATTTTTAATAACTTTGATGATTGATTTTGTCCTCTGTTGGGACTTCAAGGTGAGGTTGGTGCACAAAGGATTTTGTCCATTCTTCAGATTAATTTAAAACAGAGCGCCATAGCAACAGGAAATTCTTAAGAAACAGTGAGCCTGGGAAAAATCTTACGAAAAGTACAATCTTAAGGATTATAACACAAAATGGATTAGTCATAACTTTACATGAACATTTTGTCTAAGGCAATCTCTTGTCTGCTTCTGCTTATTTTCATTTTCGACGAAACTCGCAGTAAATAGATTGTTGTTTCCAGATCACTGATTATTTTAAAACTAAAACAATTTTTTTTATTAACTTTTGAGTACCTAATTTTTTACACGGATCTCATACGATGCAGACTGCAGACTTTTGATTGCATTTATATTGTATCTGAATATATTAGTTTTCTTGGTTTTGCATTTTGCTCTCGGTAATTTTTTTTTCCAATTTCCATAGGTTTTCAAAAGGTCTGACATGTAAGTTGAAGGAATTTGCTCCTTGTCATTCCTGTTCTTCCCATTTTTCTGCACTTAATCAAAGCATTAGTTGAATGCATGTTTACATTACGAGAGCACTTGTAGCACCAAGAAATATCTAGTTTTGTTTAATGTGCTAATGAGCTTGCATTAGTTATCTTAATATTATTAATTTTTTGGTAGGCTTGCTTTAGCTAAGCCTTTGAAAACAGCTGACTTTTCCAGATGCTATCACTGGTTTTCCAGCAAAATGATGACTGATATTATGTCACTAGCCATATCTAGGTGTGGCTTCAGATTGGTTGAAACACATTATCCTTGTGGCAAGACCAATCAGAAGCATCACCCAGATCTGGGAAGTGACACATCATTATTATAGAATTTCCTCACTTATTCTTCATTTTTGGGTCATTTCATGGGGAAACCAGTGGTGTCGTCAAGAATTGTTAGTTGTTTTTTTAGGCCATTAGCTTTTCATTATTATTTTTTTAAGTTCTTATTTAATTTCAGACCTCAGGTGGCACACGCACAAGATTAGGAGCCCATCACTTGGGAAAGGTCATGTTTAAATCTAGCCAACCTCGTCCCTGCTGGACTGTGGAAGCTCTGCCTCTGAGAAGGTGTGAATTCTGATGTCCTCTGAGATATTCCAACTGAGAAATCCTGGGAAACTTTATCTGATCCTGTCATTCATGCTGAGGGCAGTTGGACACTTGGAAGATTTGGCCGTTTGTTCCCAAGTGGGGAGGACAGCGTGAAGGAAGGTGAGAGTTTGCTTCTCATGTTCTTAGGGATTCATTCATTTTGTTATGATACCACACCTTTTTCCAAAAAATATTAAGTAACCATTTTGATCAAGAAAGTTGCTTGTCTGCAAACAATATGTCTGGGAATGTTTCACTGTTGAGGATGGAAAACGGGGGTGCAAGAACGTGCTCCCCGGCTCACGTAGTAGGTGTGTCGACGGATGATTCGAGGGCAGAGAACTGAGCACTGAATGGCATTGGTCTGGCTTGGGTGGATTTTCACGAATGACATCAAATTGAGCTGATAGTCACTAAGAATCTCTCTAATGGGGGGCAACTGGTTAAGGATTTCTCTTCTAAACCTAAAGCTTTTCATTTCCTAACAATAAATAGCTTTCCAAAATATTGCACAAAAACAAATATAGCATATAAATCATTCCCATAATTGCCAAATTTTGTACTGATATTTTTTGACTAGCTGAAAATTTAACTAAAAACCGCCAAAAAAAACAACGCTCATAAATAGGTCCCAATTTATTTCATTTCCATCTTTTTCCTACCTGATTAGCTGAAAATTTAACTAAAACCATAAAAACAAAACAACGCTCATAAATAGGTCCAAATTTATTTCATTTTCATCTTTTTCCTGCGTCAGATTATAACAAATTTATCAAAACTAAGTTTAGGTCACCTCAACATCTGTTTTTTTTTACCTGTTGTTTTTTGGTCAACTGAAAACAATAGGCAAACAAACATGGCTGTTGATGTTAGACTAATAATATCAGCTTTAGATACTAAACCATTTTCGAAATAAGGAAATGCTTGATTAATCAGACAGCTGTGGTAATCTGCTCTATATCCTTATTTTTAAGAAGGACATAGAATAGATTTCCTTGGACTGTGTGAAAAATCAGGTTAACTTGACCTAAATTTCGGATAGCCTTATGTATAAAACAGCTAGAATAAACATTTTTGCTAAGTCTTAACTTTCGCGCTGTAGGGCAATTTCTCGGTGGTGACTTCAATTGATGCTTCAAATTAGGGTTTCGGATAAAGGTCTGGAACCATATAAGTAAGATCATTATTTTGTTATATTAAAAATGTATACATTTGGCTAGTTCCAGTCATTTATCGGATTCCCGATTTGAAGTACCCATTCAAGTCACTACCGTGTTTCCACGCTATTTGGGCTATTGTCACGATCGTCACGCAATGCTGGTACAGTCGGCTAGCGTGACCATCGTGACGTAAGCTTCGAATCTCGTGGGAACTTAAACATAGGACAATTTAAATAATAATTATGCAAAAAACATAAAGATTTAAAGGTTTAAGACTTGCTATCGAATCCAAATTTTTTTTAGGAACTGAAACATTAGATATTACTAGCTTCACATTTCTTTCGCACTGATTTATTAAGGTAGAAATAAACCTTTATTTCAATGAGAGAATTAATCGAATTATTTCCACGGAAAGCAAAACTTTAAATCATCTGCAAAATCGCTTTAATCCCTTTAGTTTGGCGAAATTTGACGGCGAACCTACGCGGCACTGATTTAAACGAATTCAACATTAGATTATAAGGGCAACCAATTTTAAGATATAAAACGAAATATTTAAAGCACAATTTACGCGGTACTGTAGCAGTACTGCGTAAATTGTGCTTCTTAATGTTTCGCTTTATAACTTTCAGATAATTTCGACTCTTAAGAATAACAGCAATAATAAACGACGCGTAAACAATCCGCGTAATTTTGACTTCCAAATTTCCTTTAATGTAGGTCTTAATACTAAATACTAAACAATAACTAGGACGAGAGAAATCCAATATCAGTAGCTTCGCAGAGGAGAGATTATTATTGACTTGTGCTCTTTGGTGAAGTTTGTGGAATGAAGGTTGGTCAGACCAGCGCGATTCTTTGTTCAATTTTCTGGGCATCGATGACGGAGACCCACTGAAGACTGAGTTTCACTGTCTTGCGCCCTCTTTTTCCTTGTCCACGACTCTGGATATTTTTCACGATATATTGACTTTGCAGACACGCACTTTCAAATCAAAATTATAGTTTTCACTACAAAAAGTTTTGGCTAATTTTAATTCCAAATTAATTTGGTGTGGTATTGTGACAAAGTTGAATGATACCCTGAGGGCATGAGGAGCAAACTCTCACTTTCCTTTACGCTGCCCTCCCCACTTGGGGACAAACGACCAAATTTTCTAAGTGTCCAACTGCCCCCAGCTTGAATGAAGTGATCAGATAAAACAGACCAGGATTTTAAAGTTGGAATATCAAATGAGGACAGAAGAATGAACACCGACTCGGAGCAGAGTGGAAGCAGCCCGGCAGGGACGGGGAGGCTAGATTACTTTTTTTTTATAATTTTTTTTATTGTAAATAAATGGACAACAGAGACAAGCTTTATTCCTCAATAAAATACTGTTACCTTCAGTACCTGTGCTGTTTACTTTGTAATCCAACTACTTGAGTGAACCAGATAAAAGGCTTGGACACAGTGAAACATTGTGCGCAGCGAAGACTGATTTATTTCACCAGCGACATAAACACAAGCGCAAGTTTAGTGCGGACGTCAACAGCAAAACCATAAACACAATCTCAGGAAACGTAAACTTATTCTTTCTATCCTCACCAAGAGTAACGAATTCGACTTTTATTTCTCGTGTCCTTAAATTGCGCAAATTACAGTGGTAAGAACAAGAAAAGAATAAGTGTGTTTCTCCAGTGTTTCTGCTTATGCCCATGTCGTTGATGACCTTGCTAAACTCAGTTGTACCTGTTTTGCTTGTGTTTATGTCGCTAGTTCAAACCAATCTTTACCTTACAACGTTTTCCAACAAAGCGATTGTTGCGTACAATGTAGTAAAAATACAAATCGAAAGAAAAGAATTGTTTTTCTTTACACATCGCACGCAACAACCTCAGCGCTAGAAATACGATGTAATTTTGCTGCGCGCAATGTTTCACCCTGCCCAAGCCTTTTCGACAGACAAAACCACAAGTACTTAAACATCAAAGTACGAGTCTGTATGCAAACTCAGCAGAATTTGAAAAATAAATATAAAATGTCGCAAAGCAGCAAAATTATAATCACTTGCGTGGGTAAAATGACTTGATGTGCATATTAAAAGACCTTTTCCCCGCGCAAATTCTTATAATTCGCTTGTTGAGCAACATGAAAGGTAATTCTCGAACTCGCACCAACACTGGTATTTCGAGCTTAAAGTACTTGCGGGTGCAAATGAAGTACAAGCTAAGTTCTGCTTTTGATAAACTCCTAGTAAAGCTTTGTGGCAAAAATCAGACTCGTCTTTATTATTAAACAGCTATGAATTTCGACGCAAAGTACGCCACAACCAGGGGCTTTTTGCAAAAGAGATCGTCAGAAAATATATTGACTGTGACAAATTCGTGTGATATAAAATGTTTGTAGTCTTCCTTGAAGTTGCTCTTGGGGTCGTCACGCAAAGCGTGACAATCTCACGCAACTGCAAACAAGTCTACGATTTTGCAGCGAATTAAAATTTAAAGACAAAATAATAAGCCACATATTTGTGGCGAATTTTGCGGTAAAAACTGACCATTTAATATAGACGGTCTGAAATTTCGCAACAAGTCAAAGCGTTACCAAAAAATATACTGTGAACTTCTTTTACCCCCATGGTGATGAAAATATCAATTCTCCTCGCTTAACATGGCAGTTCTTTTTAATAAAGATGTTAACATGATTTCTCGCATACCAAACTACTATCTTACATTGGTGATTTTCTTATTCCAACCACCTTTCTGCCACCAAAACGTACTGAAATCGCACGGAGAAACAACGAGATGATTCCCCCTTCCCCCCCACTCCCCCTGTAAGCTAGAAATCTCAAATCCCTCCAAGGACTGAAAATTGATCAAACAAACTTGTAAAAGTTTATTCAACACTGCAGTAGAATTTTGGTTTTTTGATTCCAGTTGAAATATTAAGAAATCACAATATTTTGTGAATAAGAAATTTTGCTATAGATTTTCAATTTTGTTAGTGGTAGGAATAAAAGACAAAAATTGTAGGTGGAAGAACTTTCTCACTAGTAAAGTGAATGATGATTTCACGGTTCAGCAAGGATTTGGGAAAATGATAGGGAATTCAAAACTAAATTTAACAGCCTCCTCTCCCTGAAAGTAGCAGTACTTTGTTCTGGCAAACAACAACAAAACAATTGGGTCGTCATTTGTTTTTCATGTTAAGACCAGAATTTTTTTTAACCAAAATAAGGATCACCCAATGAACAGTTAAATTTGCTGTTTAATTCTTATTTTTCGGTCCTTCAAGAAAAAAAAAACACAAAGAAGTTGGAAAGAAAATTATTCACTGTAGTGTTGAATATAGGTTTTACAAGAAGTAAACCAATGCAGTTATAAGGAGCCATGTTTTCACCCCTACTGCTTTGCGCGCTTGTATTGATTGCCTTGGGTACTATCAACCAATCAAAACGGAAAGTTGACACCCATGCGATCCCATAGGTCTTTGCACCAAGTGCTTATACCTACTCCCCCTGCGATTTAGAGAACTGAGAATAAGCGAGAGATTTGAGGTTCACCCCAAAGTTCACAGTAAAATAGAGAAATGATCTAGCACAGATATGCAATCTACCTAAGCTATACTGTCAAATCAACCGGTCATTCATTCAGTTTGACTGACTTGAATTCAGTCAGTCAGTCTGAAATTATACATGTAGCTGGGTAGTACCAATACTGTCATTTGACCAGTAACCTAGCCAGTGAGTTAGTTAATCAACAGTATCAGTCAGTCAGTTTATCAGCCAGTCTGTCATTACAGTCAGGTAGTATCAATACTGTCAGACAACCAGTCACCCAGCCAACTAGTTAGTCAATCTACAGTATCAGTCAGTTCATCAGTCAGTCTGTTATTACAGTCACGTAGTATCAATACTGTCAGTCAACTAGCTAGTCAATCAACAGTATCAGTCAGTCAGTTCATCAGTCAGTCTGTCATTACAGTCAGGTAGTATCAATACTGTCAGTCAACCAGTCACCCAGCCAACTAGTTAGTCAATCATCAGTATCAGTCAGTCAGTCAGTCAGTCTGCCAGTCTGTCATTACAGTCAGGTAGGATCAATACTGTCAGACAACCAGTCACCCAGCCAACTAGTTAGTCAATCTACAGTATCAGTCAGTTCATCAGTCAGTCTGTCATTACAGTCAGGTAGGATCAATACTGTCAGACAACCAGTCACCCAGCCAACTAGTTAGTCAATCAACAGTATCAGTCAGTCAGTCTGCCAGTCTGTCATTACAGTCAGGTAGGATCAATACTGTCAGACAACCAGTCACCCAGCCAACTAGTTAGTCAATCAACAGTATCAGTCAGTCAGTCTGCCAGTCTGTCATTACAGTCAGGTAGGATCAATACTGTCAGACAACCAGTCACCCAGCCAACTAGTTAGTCAATCAACAGTATCAGTCAGTCAGTCTGCCAGTCTGTCATTACAGTCAGGTAGGATCAATACTGTCAGACAACCAGTCACCCAGTCAACTAGTTAGTCAATCAACAGTATCAGTCAGTTCATCAGTCAGTCTGTTATTACAGTTATGTAATATCAATACTGTCAGTCAACCAGTCACCCAGTCAACTAGTTAGTCAATCAACAGTATCAGTCAGTTCATCAGTCAGTCTGTTATTACAGTTATGTAATATCAATACTGTCAGACAACCAGTCACCCAGTCAACTAGTTAGTCAATCAACAGTATCAGTCAGTCTGTCATTACAGTCACGTAGTATCAATACTGTCAGACAACCAGTCACCCAGCCAACTAGTTAGTCAATCAACAGGATCAGTCAGTCAGTCTGCCAGTCTGTCATTACAGTCAGGTAGGATCAATACTGTCAGACAACCAGTCACCCAGTCAACTAGTTAGTCAATCTACAGGATCAGTCAGTTCATCAGTCAGTCTGTCATTACAGTCATGTAGTATCAATACTGTCAGACAACCAGTCACCCAGTCAACTAGTTAGTCAATCTACAGGATCAGTCAGTTCATCAGCCAGTCTGTCATTACAGTCAGGTAGGATCAATACTGTCAGACAACCAGTCACCCAGCCAACTAGTTAGTCAATCTACAGGATCAGTCAGTTCATCAGTCAGTCTGTTATTACAGTCATGTAGTATCAATACTGTCAGACAACCAGTCACCCAGTCAACTAGTTAGTCAATCTACAGGATCAGTCAGTTCATCAGCCAGTCTGTCATTACAGTCAGGTAGGATCAATACTGTCAGACAACCAGTCACCCAGCCAACTAGTTAGTCAATCTACAGGATCAGTCAGTTCATCAGTCAGTTCATCAGTCAGTCTGTTATTACAGTCATGTAGTATCAATACTGTCAGACAACCAGTCACCCAGCCAACTAGTTAGTCAATCAACAGTATCAGTCAGTCAGTCAGTCAGTCTGCCAGTCTGTCATTACAGTCAGGTAGGATCAATACTGTCAGACAACCAGTCACTCAGCCAACTAGTTAGTCAATCATCAGTATCAGTCAGTCAGTCAGTCAGTCTGCCAGTCTGTCATTACAGTCAGGTAGGATCAATACTGTCAGACAACCAGTCACTCAGCCAACTAGTTAGTCAATCAACAGGATCAGTCAGTCAGTCTGCCAGTCTGTCATTACAGTCAGGTAGGATCAATACTGTCAGACAACCAGTCACTCAGCCAACTAGTTAGTCAATCATCAGTATCAGTCAGTCAGTCAGTCAGTCTGCCAGTCTGTCATTACAGTCAGGTAGGATCAATACTGTCAGACAACCAGTCACTCAGCCAACTAGTTAGTCAATCAACAGGATCAGTCAGTCAGTCTGCCGGTCTGTCATTACAGTCAGGTAGGATCAATACTGTCAGACAACCAGTCACTCAGCCAACTAGTTAATCAATCATCAGTATCAGTCAGTCAGTCAGTCAGTCTGCCAGTCTGTCATTACAGTCAGGTAGGATCAATACTGTCAGACAACCAGTCACCCAGCCAACTAGTTAGTCAATCTACAGTATCAGTCAGTTCATCAGTCAGTCTGTTATTACAGTCACGTAGTATCAATACTGTCAGACAACCAGTCACCCAGCCAACTAGTTAGTCAATCTACAGTATCAGTCAGTTCATCAGTCAGTCTGTTATTACAGTCACGTAGTATCAATACTGTCAGACAACCAGTCACCCAGCCAACTAGTTAGTCAATCTACAGTATCAGTCAGTTCATCAGTCAGTCTGTTATTACAGTCACGTAGTATCAATACTGTCAGACAACCAGTCACCCAGCCAACTAGTTAGTCAATCTACAGTATCAGTCAGTTCATCAGTCAGTCTGTTATTACAGTCATGTAGGATCAATACTGTCAGTCAGCCAGTCACCCAGTCAACTAGTTAGTCAATCAACAGTATCAGTCAGTCAGTTCATCAGTCAGTCTGTTATTACAGTCACGTAGTATCAATACTGTCAGTCAACCAGTCACTCAGCCAAATAGTTAGTCAATCAACAGTATCAGTCAGTCAGTTTATCAGCCAGTCTGTCATTCAGTCAGGTAGTATCAATACTGTCAGTCAACCAGTCACTCAGCCAACTAGTTAGTCAATCAACAGTATCAGTCAGTCAGTTTATCAGCCAGTCTGTCATTACAGTCAGGTAGTATCAATACTGTCAGTCAACCAGTCACCCAGCCAACTAGTTAGTCAATCAACAGTATCAGTCAGTCAGTTCATCAGTCAGTCTGTTATTACAGTCAGGTAGTATCAATACTTTCGGTCCACCAGTCACCCAGCCAACTAGTTAGTCAATCAACAGTATCAGTCAGTCAGTTCATCAGTCAGTCTGTTATTACAGTCAGGTAGTATCAATACTTTCGGTCCACCAGTCACCCAGCCAACTAGTTAGTCAATCAACAGTATCAGTCAGTCAGTTCATCAGTCAGTCTGTTATTACAGTCAGGTAGTATCAATACTGTCAGTCAACCAGTCACCCAGCCAACTAGTTAGTCAATCAACAGTATCAGTCAGTCAGTTCATCAGTCAGTCTGTTATTACAGTCACGTAGTATCAATACTTTCGGTCTACCAGTCACCCAGCCAACTAGTTAGTCAATCAACAGTATCAGTCAGTCAGTTCATCAGTCAGTCTGTTATTACAGTCAGGTAGTATCAATACTTTCGGTCCACCAGTCACCCAGCCAACTAGTTAGTCAATCATCAGTATCAGTCAGTCAGTTCATCAGTCAGTCTGTTATTACAGTCAGGTAGTATCAATACTTTCGGTCCACCAGTCACCCAGCCAACTAGTTAGTCAATCATCAGTATCAGTCAGTCAGTTCATCAGCCAGTCTGTTATTACAGTCAGGTAGTATCAATACTTTCGGTCCACCAGTCACCCAGCCAACTAGTTAGTCAATCAACAGTATCAGTCAGTCAGTTCATCAGTCAGTCTGTTATTACAGTCAGGTAGTATCAATACTTTTGGTCCACCAGTCACCCAGCCAACTAGTTAGTCATTCAACAGTATCAGTCAGTCAGTTCATCAGTCAGTCTGTTATTACAGTCAGGTAGTATCAATACTTTCGGTCCACCAGTCACCCAGCCAACTAGTTAGTCAATCAACAGTATCAGTCAGTCAGTTCATCAGTCAGTCTGTTATTACAGTCAGGTAGTATCAATACTTTCGGTCCACCAGTCACCCAGCCAACTAGTTAGTCAATCATCAGTATCAGTCAGTCAGTTCATCAGTCAGTCTGTTATTACAGTCAGGTAGTATCAATACTTTCGGTCCACCAGTCACCCAGCCAACTAGTTAGTCAATCATCAGTATCAGTCAGTCAGTTCATCAGCCAGTCTGTTATTACAGTCAGGTAGTATCAATACTTTCGGTCCACCAGTCACCCAGCCAACTAGTTAGTCAATCATCAGTATCAGTCAGTCAGTTCATCAGTCAGTCTGTTATTACAGTCAGGTAGTATCAATACTTTCGGTCCACCAGTCACCCAGCCAACTAGTTAGTCAATCATCAGTATCAGTCAGTCAGTTCATCAGTCAGTCTGTTATTACAGTCAGGTAGTATCAATACTTTCGGTCCACCAGTCACCCAGCCAACTAGTTAGTCAATCATCAGTATCAGTCAGTCAGTTCATCAGTCAGTCTGTTATTACAGTCAGGTAGTATCAATACTTTCGGTCCACCAGTCACCCAGCCAACTAGTTAGTCAATCAACAGTATCAGTCAGTCAGTTCATCAGTCAGTCTGTTATTACAGTCAGGTAGTATCAATACTTTCGGTCCACCAGTCACCCAGCCAACTAGTTAGTCAATCATCAGTATCAGTCAGTCAGTTCATCAGCCAGTCTGTTATTACAGTCAGGTAGTATCAATACTTTCGGTCCACCAGTCACCCAGCCAACTAGTTAGTCAATCAACAGTATCAGTCAGTCAGTTCATCAGTCAGTCTGTTATTACAGTCAGGTAGTATCAATACTTTCGGTCCACCAGTCACCCAGCCAACTAGTTAGTCAATCAACAGTATCAGTCAGTCAGTTCATCAGTCAGTCTGTTATTACAGTCAGGTAGTATCAATACTTTCGGTCCACCAGTCACCCAGCCAACTAGTTAGTCAATCAACAGTATCAGTCAGTAAGTCCATGGATTATCAATTAAAGGTACTAGCAATGTAAACTGTATGCAGGTCAGTTTCACTTTGCAAACAATGAATCAGATGTTCTCTATTCATTCAGTCGTAATGACACAGTATAATTATGCTACACTGTAGATTGCATGTCTGATATTTAACAACAGTCAGTTTTACATCACATTTACCTGTGACACATTGCAAAGTTAGGAAATTGAAAACAAGGAAGTGCCGACAAATTTTGTTAACTTTTAGGTTAACCTCATAAATTTTGAAGTAAAATGTTGAACAAAAAAATCTCCAATAAATTCACACAGGCAACTAGCCTTTTGAATTACTTATTGTTTCCTATACCATGACAGTTAAAAACTTTGGACTTGTCCTAACAAAGTTCAGACTGTTATTCAGGCCAACATCACTATAATTTTTTGGTGAGTTGAGGCTGTATGAATTGCATCTTTCTTAAGCATACACTGTAAACTTCAATTCGTGACATTCTGTTGTTATCTTTGGTTTATAAGGTTTTTGCAGTAAAACTTAGCATAAGCTGTTGTTCAAATTGAAATGAAAATGACTAAATTAACAGAATGACATTTTTATGAAACTTCAATGCATTACTTTTTGCACACCAGTAGTTTGTGCATAGAATTTAACACTTCATTGCTGAAGTCTTGTTGCTTCAAAGTTGATGTGTTGAATGCTTGATATTACTTCTCAAACAAATTGATTTTACAAGGGGAAATTTAATTAAGGATGCAAAAATGAATTTGATTTCCAAACATTAATTTTCTTTGTATTAACTTAGTTTTGAATTATTGATGAGTTTGAGAACTACAGTCAAATCTCTACTAATGGCCACCTCTCTACAGCAACCAATTTTTTTGGCCCAGCAGACAGTCCATGTGCACATTAACTCTTTTTAAACCTCTCTAAAATGGCACATACACCTCCCTACAATGGCATTGGCCACGAAAGCGTGTCCCTAACCGCCAAAATAACCTCTCGACAACAGCCATTTTTTTCAGCGACTGATGAAAAGGTCAGGAATGGTCATGAAATTTGGTCTGACAAACGCACATTGATGATTAATCGCAGCATTGTATTTTGATTGTGTTCCATTCATACTGCTGCAGTAAGCATAAATAAATTGTCTATGATACTTGTTCGTTTTGTCACATTTTACATTTTTTGATTCAAAACATTATTCAAGTTGTTTATGTATTTTATCACTTTGCTTTTTTAGTTATGATTGGATTAGCATTTTGGGATACAGTAACCAGGAAGGTGGCACAATAAACATGTTGTACTCCATAAAAAGAATTTGTCATATGACACCCTTACCTCCCTGTAATGGCCGTGTGCGTCTCCACAGCAGCCACTTTCTTCTGTCCCCAAGGTGGCCATGCATAGTAGAGAGGTTTGACTGTATATTTGAAAGTTTGCCATCTAATTATTGGGTCACTGACAATGCCCTTGTTAATCAATTTTTGCCATGACTTTGCAATGTAACTTGGCACATAAAAATGATGTTAAACTGCTTTAACCATAGCAGAACTTAGCTCATATCTATAACATATTCTGTATGTGGCACAACTGAACAAAAGCAATCTAATACTAATCCAGGTAAAAAAATATTGATCTTAGTTTGGCATGAAAAATTTTCAAGCCAGACAACTTGTATGCGACTGCATGGTTCTTCACACAATAAAGCATTATAAAATAGAATTATCAGTTTGTTTGTTTTTTTTTAAGCCTAAAAGGAAAATCATTGAATGCATATGAAACCACTTGCTCTAATAATTCATTCAATCTCTCATATGAAGTTCCGAGTGATACAAATAAAAAAGTTTTTTAAACTTTCTATTATTCCAAGGTCAAAATTAATATTTTTGGTCATTCCTGTGTATCAAAAAGTATATCAAATTTATGTGTCAGTTAAACAATATTTTGCTATGCTTTGAGTTCTGCTTCCAGTTTTTTGACTCAAATAATTTTAATTTTTTTTTGCAGTTACATCTCCAAACTATTATTACCCTCAATGAAAAAAAAAGCTTTTTAGTAAAAAAAACCTAGTTCTATGCAATTAATCCATTCCAATGAAAGATTAAAATCAAAATGGATTCAGTACAGTCGCACATAACTGCCAGTGTCTGTAGCCAAAATTTCTGCTCATGATTTTATGACTTAAGTTAACTGTTGTGCAAAATAAATTGTAAAACATTGTCAAGACCTTTATTGTATTAAAGAACTAAGCAACTACATACTGATTTAAAACATACACGGTAAATTCATGTTTGGCTGAAATAATAATTGCAATATATACAGAAATGTATATTGCAATATATTCTTTCCCGAAACAAGTTAGCATTAAAAATGTTTTTCTACCATATTGGTTGAATTGGTTGAATGATGTCCACTAGAGTTATTCAATGGTAATCAGTGTAATTAACCCAAGTGTTGCAGGTGTTTTGGACAGTTTTCAATTTGAGTAGACCTTGTTTTGGATGGCCTCTTGAGCTTCAAACAAAGACTAATTTTTTTTCTCCAAAAATCCTTTAGGTCAAGTCAATTTTTTCGAATTGTACTAAACCAGATCAGATGCTCGACAGTAAATTGACCCAACTCACTCTTTGTCAATAAATGGCTCAGGTTAAAAGGTGAACTTTGTTGTTGTTAATGACTGTTTCACTTGGGAACTTAACTTTTGCATAACAGGAAGTAA
>CALNXK010000631.1:5000-7500 GCA_942486035.1 Porites lobata | reverse complement strand
TGCTATTTTGAAAAGCTGTTAAAATCGAAAAATGTGCAACTTGTCACGTTCATAGTCAAGGATTATGTTACGTGTGGACCCAAGTGGAACTTTATGACTCTGGCTGACTACATCATCGCGGGTAACAAGTGATGACATGCATATAATGTGACATTCTTTTCGCAAAATTGCTCTCTTCCTTTTCCCTTTCTTTCTAAACGTTCAATTTTGCTGCAATCAATCCACTTTTGCTTTGGCGATCAAGATTTTGTTTCTACAGCTGTATTTTTCTCCACCTTTTCCTTGTATACGCCTTTCCCTTTTGCCGTTTACTACCACAACTTGACTGTCTTTTAGGGCCACATTACTTATTAATATTGTTATTATTATTAAATTACTTAGCTCTGAACTCTGGCTGTTTTCATGCGGACATACATTCCAAGAGAGCCATTCATAACCATAACAACCAGGGGTCCCTTGAGGACACACTCCTGGTACTTAGAAGTCAAGCACACTCTTTTGAAACCTGGCTGATTCT
This sequence comes from Porites lobata, assembly GCA_942486035.1. Lineage (NCBI taxonomy): Eukaryota > Metazoa > Cnidaria > Anthozoa > Scleractinia > Poritidae > Porites > Porites lobata. The sequence goes on along the minus strand of CALNXK010000631.1, from coordinate 6,983 downwards.
AATTTGCACAGTTTTCTGTTGCAGTCCCATCCTAACCCTAATCCCCAGTGTTTCAATCCATTGTCCAAGTGTCTTAGTAACCCTTTCTAAGGCCCCTACGACATCAGGTACCGCACATCCATGTTTTTAGCACCTGCCTCAATAACCTAATATCACATTGGATGTTCATATCCCAAAGCAACTTTACTTCATTATTCTCTACAACCCCTTCTGGCACATATTCAAACCATTTTTCCTTCCGTTCCAGCCGGCATGACCTAGATAACTTCCCACGTACAACCCTTGCCACATTATTATGCCGTTTTATTTTTTAACTTCTGTGCCAAGTTACTTTTTACATTCACTTGCAAGGTGACACGCACACACTCTCCCTTTTCACCACACATTAATCTACACAACAGTGTCTCTACAGTCTGATCAGTGCTGTTATGATTATTATTATCATTATTTTCATTATTATTATTAGCTTAAGGACAGACAGGATAATCACAAAAAGCAAAAGTATTTGTAGTATTTAAGAGGGATTTGATGATTTTGAGGTGGTGGTAGATATTACATCTGGTTCTATTTAAAAGCTGTTGGTTAATGAAACTACTAGTCCATGCAGTAAATTTGTTTTGCTACTGAAGGCCTATATAATATTATACTCTTATTTTTTCATTACTAAAAAAGCCCAGAACAATGTTTTACTATGACAAACTCAGTTATAATTCAGAAGTGTTCTGGAGCTGCAATTAATTTTATTAAGATAGATTATAGTACCTTGTAACATAGATGGACCCCTTTGGAGGATTATCCTTGAACATTGCATTTGGAAATATATGTACCTAAAATAAATAAAGCAATAACTTGACTAACAGATATCAATCTACAAGATATTAGAGTTGCTATGATCCAATCAAAGGCTCTGTTTACCATGAAAATGACTATATAGAAACACCTATCATCATATAAATTACATTGGACACTAAATAATTATGTTTAGGTCTTTAAAGGTTCAAGCATTAGGGACCAGTCATAATTTAAGTTGGAGGGGGGAGGAGGAGAAATTGGGGGCCTTCAATTTTTTTGGATGGAATATGGGGGCCTTAAAATGCCAAAAGATGACCTTGGGGGGGTCTTCAAGTTTCTTTAAGTAGCATCCCTACTGAGCAGCATGATGCTTGAGTATTAAAGGACCTGATTTTGATTCAGTTTTAATACACAAAGTCCTATATTGTGTAATACAAAAACAATTTAATCAGCATTTAGCCAAAAGATTTAATGCTCAAATAGTAGGTGCATCAACACAACATCCATTGTTGTGTAACACTGAAACAATTTCATCAGCATTTTAACAAATGATTACATGCATAAAGTCATGTTATGCAATCTCACTATCCAAATCATTATTATTAAGTGACAACACTGAGACTCAAAGAATCCATCAGGTCGATTCAGAGGCAAAAAGACAACAGCAAATGAGACCTAAAAACATACAATGAGTATGACTGGCTTGACATGTCTCTAAAAGGAACATTGCAACAACTAACTGTCAAAGAACTTGAGAAATATCTAACAGCCCATGGACTTAGCAAGTATGGTAAAAAACGTGACAGTGAGTAAGAATGGTAAACTAAAGAAAATGTTATTTGTCATTACCATTTGGGTATTATGTAAGAAAGGGGGGTCCGTTCGATCTTTTAACATGATTGAAAGGGGGGGGTACCTAAAAAACATGGGTGCTATAGAGTAGGGGTCTGGAAATAATTTGGGATAAAAAACAATTTCTCCTCCAACCCCCCGCCCCCCAACTTAAATTATGACTGGTCCCTTAAAATGAAAATGGGTTTAAGAGGTGGGGTGTATCTGTTCCCGCACCCAGTTCTTCCCTGCGCTGTTACTTTAGTCCAGTCATTTTATGGAAAAAAATCGGTCAACCTGCCACTAATTGCAACAGAAGGTTTTTCAACTGTTTTAGACTCTGCAATGTATCCTTATTAA
>CALNXK010000630.1:10000-87500 GCA_942486035.1 Porites lobata | reverse complement strand
CCGTGGTGCGGGCTCCAACCACTCAAGCGAATTTGACCGGTTTGACGAAATACAGGAAGTACTCCATAACAGTGTATGCCTCTAATTTGAAGGGAGATGGAAATGCCAGCCAGCCTATCATAGTCATGACAGACCAAGATAGTAAGTTGTCAAGAGGAGTGACACATTTTTTTGTTGAGGTTAACATTTACGAATGATAAATAATTAAGTTCGTATTCCTTTTCACATGTCCGTTCGAAGTCATTACTTGATGGCGTCAATCTGCCTGTACATGTAATTAGAAACGTGCGTTGCCATTTGAATGCGAATCAGCTTAAAAACTTGCTTATCGTATTACATATTACTAAGTAGAATCAAAAAAAAAATTAGAGAACAATTTTCTTTAAAAAATGAACATCTCCAACAAGAATCCTAATTAATAGAGAAGATACGGCATCATCTTATTTACCTTGACTGTGAAGAGTGATGAAGATAAAAATGAACCAAAGAGGTACGATTTCCAGGAGTGGAGACGTATGCTTAAGTTATCGCTTATCAGCACACATAAATCGGGCAAGAATGACAGTGCTGAATAACTGACCAGGAAATAATCTTATTAAAGCCCTCTCTACGAGCCTCTCCACTCCTTTGATTTATGTGCGTAAACGTGACAGAACATTTGGTACCTCCCATGCTTAGTTTAAATTACGAGAAGCAGTCATTTGATTCATGGTTCTTGATTCTTGGTGTCTTTTGACTAATGATAATGAAGGAAGCGTTTTCAGCTTTAACAAGATGAAGGAAAATTGATTCGCTGAGGCTCGATCTTCATCCTTTCTATGGCGTCCGAAGGGGCGTGGGAAGAAACGGCTGGAAATCGAGCCTAAGTTAACCCTGTACGCTTAATTTTTTAATTGAACGTTGCTGGCACATCCCATGTTCAATAGATCTTATTCTTAACCAATTGGCTTCCCTTGTTCGTTAATTCAGAATCAAAATTATTGTGATCCTTTTTTGTCAATTATGATTTGTATTTCTGCTGACAAACATATTTGTAACCTCTCAGAGCCAGCCCAATCAGTTACAAAACCCAAAGTGAAAGTTCTGAGCAGTACCATCGTTCAGTTGGAATGGGATCCTGTTCCCGAGAGGTTTAGACATGGCGTCATTATAAAGTACACCATAGTGTACAAAAACGAGTACACCGGGAAAGAGTTAAAAAATTACTCACCAGCTTCTGCCGTAAGTATCATAGTAAATGGACTCAGGCAATCTGCTGAGTATTCATTTTGGATTTTTGCCGCAACATCGAAAGGAAACAGTCCTCCCAGTGACGTTTTGATGGCAAAGACAGAAGGTAAGCCGGAAAAAAGTAAAGACAAGCTACTTCTAAATACATGTATGTGCCTGCTTAAGCGATAAGATGAAGCGGATCCTGTTTTCTAATTGGCTTAAAAGCGGTGAGTTGAGGCTATCTTTCTCATTCTACACCTGGGGCCCGTAAAGCTGTTTTGGTTTACATAAAGGGTAGAGGATTCAATAGTTTTACATCTAACATTATAAAACTATCAGTTAATGAAACAAAACGGAGTGGTTTCCTAGCCAGGAACCGCGCTTTAATTCTTTTTATTTCGATTTGAATATGTGATTTCGGACCCGAAAAGTTACCGGGACTTTCGAGAAATGGGCCCCTGGCCCCAGTCGTTCAAAAGCTGGATAGAGCTAACCATCGGGTAAAATCACTATCCAGCGGATAAATATAAGGGAAAGCAATCGCACTATCCTTTGGATAGAGATTTATTTAGTGGATAGTGTTATCCATCTTTTGACCAGCAGGGGCCTGGGGGGGAATCACTCTCTTGTTTTACCGAGACTGGTATGTGCCGCTGGACAGAGTATGGTTGTCAGGGCTTGAGGCTTAAACAGGGGGAAAAGCGTCACTGTTTAGCGTCTTGAACAGGTTATATTTTTAGGTCTAATTCCATAATGTTAGCTTAAATAATTACTTAATTCTGTAAGCAAAACAAAATAAATCTGAGTGAGAAGTAAAGCTTCTTGTCTTAAACGGTAGCAAAATGAACGGTCATGATTTGAAGTCCTCGAAGGAACACTTGTCCCAAACTTCCCTTGAATGGTTTGCTTGGTTTTAAAGTTCTCCTTCAAGAGACTGCAGAAAAGTAGGAAGTTGATGGCGCGTCAACCAATTATCACCATCTGTCAACTGTTTTGCCAACCAACCTTAAATTATTTTTTCCCTGTGTAAGAGGAATTGACAAATTAAGCAGCTTTTTCTCATTAGAACGCATATTCACAATTTATTTAGAAGTAACGTTAGTCGATGTTTCGATGTACTCAGCGTCATTGTAAGTCATATATATATATATATAAAAGAAATTACGAAGTGTTAAAGCTTTTAAAAGAGTAATTATAAAGCACTCATATGTGCTTGATTTTACAAAAGGGTGCCAACGCAAAAACTGCGCGCAAGACAAGTTTGATTCCGCGTCTAGCAATGATGTTAGTTCCTTGATAAACAGCATATCGAAAACAAGGCAGTCAAGTTTATTCTGCACAGTTTGAGGGCCGATAATTTCCCGTGATAGTTGGTTTCTCGACCGACTAACGCTACTTCTATTTTTTCTTGTTCTGAAATGCTTTAACAAGCAGCTGACCACCGTATCCGTTAAAAAAGTTGTCGTCTCTTTTGCAGACCCACCCAAGCCTCCTCCCATTCTAGAGAAAAACATTCGGCAGACGTTGGTAATTGTGGAGTTTATAAACAACAAAACCTTAAGTAATGGAAATCCAATCAGGTAAGTGCAAAAAGATCCTTGTTTTTAAGTTTTCTCATTTGCGACCAATGATACCGTAAAATTGCGAAAATAGGCCCCTTGAGCCCCTCCAAATATAAGCCCCCCAGACCGGTAACGCAAAAAACCCTCCGTTAAAACACCCCTCCAAATAAAAGCCCACCCACGGAGATTGAGAGCGGAGCGATGCGATTTTTGGGGGAAAATCGCTCCGGCACTGGAGCCCTTTCAAAACGTGAATTCCACCCTTGTCCTTCTATTATAAGGAACAGTCAACGGCGAATTCAAACTCCTTCAAAATCGCGCAAAAAACCGCTTTTGAGGTAAAAGGACGACTATATACCACAGGTAAGGTAATTCAACGTTTATTTATCATTGATTTATATGCATAGTTAGCGACATATCGCTATAGGTGAAGCAAACGGTAAATCCAGAACATTTTCTATAAAATAAAAATCGGCTACACAAACAGATTGTGCGGGCTCCCTGTGCTAAAATCAGTATTTAAAAACCTGTTTTGCAATACTGCCAATCAGTAACAGCTGATGCTACAACAATGGCATTAAACAGATGCCTGATAATGTAGTGAACAAGTTAGTGTCAAGTTATAACAACAACATTAAGAACCATTTAATAATTTTCTAACGAAAGCCGTGGAGGGACATCAGATTTCACAATCACAAATCAATTTTGAAATTTAGGTAGTTTATACTACTTACTCACCCGCAAACAACGAAGCTAATCGAGGCGGGCCACTTTAGAGAACGATGGCGAACCCACTCCAGAATTTTTTTCAACTTAGGCAGAAAGTTGGGTGCACCTGCCAGATCCTGAGCCGGATTCTTAGAAATTTTGTCAGTTTTTTCTTAGTGAAATGCTTTAGTTTTTTAAGAGAAGAGTGGCTTCTTCTCCGTATAAAGTTCCTGGCACAGGTAGAAGGACTTTTGAGTCAATTAATGATGACGTTGTTCAACGAAAGTAAGTAAACGTAATACATTTTTCCTGTTTGTATGCAGATACGTCCAAATGATCGTACTACAACTAAATGAGGGTCAAGATCCAGGAAGTTCTGCAAATAGAGCGTATGAAATAATCAATCGAACATACGAGGACCAAGTAAAAGGCAAGCCATACATCACAGCCGAGTTTGTAAGAGATGAGTCAAGAACGGTATTCATTGTTGGAGATGGGAAGAACTATTCAAGATCTGCTATCACTGAAGCTAAACGAAAACGAAAAGATACATCAGGTGAGCTAACACCAGACAAAATTAACAATGTGTAAAAATTGTTCCGGTGCCGTTGCGTGGTACGGGGCGGGGTGGTGGCAGCGTCTCCATGGCTCTTACTGTATCAGAGTATTTTGGAATGATCATAACTCATAGAAGCCTCTACCTTGTCTTATCATAGCAAATAGCATCCTGAATTGTAGTGCATAGTTGTAGTTTATATAACTGGGCTTCCCCTGTTGCCATTTCTTCGCTTTCTTCGCAGTAAAAGGGTTAAATGAGAGTAACTTGGACACAATCGAGCCATCACTAAACATTTGTTTCAAAGATCCTTGTAAATGCACCGAACTAAACGTTGGGCAGCAGCCTTAAAATAAGCTTTTGGAGCGGTAATGTTTTGTGTGAATAAATGCCTAACTAAGCTGATAAAAGTTTGGTAGAAGAAAGTCGGCAAATACAAGGCAAATTTGTAATGTTTTAATGGCCATCACAACAGTTATTGACCATTATATCATGACATGACATGTAGTTGAAATTCTTTTTTCTGGACTCTCTTGCAAATAAAAAAACTGATAAAAAAAATTAAGATGGGCGCAGCTATATCCCATTTAATTCCAATTTGTCTCTCAACTTACTAGTCAATAAACACAGCAAAATTCTCACTTTGTTTCCTTTTAGCTTTTCCCAAGTACCTGAATGGAAAGCTCAAGAGCAACACAGATTATGCAGTTTTTCAGCGTTCGTTTGATGAAGATGGTGGTTATGAAAACCAAGGTTTCGCTCAGTTTACTACCAAGTTATTTCAGCCTAGCGGGAACGATTCCTCAAATTTGAAAACCAGGTCAAAGTTCCTGACAGGTAACACTATTTTGATTGGAGTGGTATTGATTGTGTTACTCATCGTGACTGCTACGTTTCTCGTTTGCCGTCGGCGATATCACCGAAATGGTAAGTTACGTTTTAGAGGAGCTCCACGCGCGCGAGCGTAGCCCCATAACTAAGAAAATGTGGTAATCTATCCATCTGAGAATCACGTGGCCATACGTCCGACCGACCGACCGACCGACCGACTGCTCGTCCGCACCATAGGCATACCAATGTAAAATAACTCAATCAACGGGTATGGCAACCCAAATGCAACTCGAGGTTATTTTGGCGGGGAATCAAGCCACCCACGTCTTATCAAGCAGAGACAACTAAAGAGTCAATAAATACGGAAACGGAAAGCAGAAATTGTTTCTGTATCCGTGTTGTCTAAAGTATTAAGCTTAGATTAATTTTCATGTCCACAAATTTGGAACATAGAGAAAGACAGAGAAAAAGAGAACGTAGGCGACAGGCCAGCGAAAAAAAGGAGACATTTCTTATTGAAAGAACAAAATGAACATTTTGCAGAGGCGGTGAGAAAATGAGAAATGCGACAAAATGTGGCCATCACATCATCGGCCATCATTAGGTAAAAATGTGTCGCAGTGAAAAAAAGGTGAACGAGTACACGTACGAAATTACCTCCATAGAACGTGTAACTGGGAAGTTTCTGAAATTTTCACGTTGTAGTCGTGCAAAACAACGGCATAGAAATGTACAAAAAATATGTTACAAGTACAAAGTTGCTTTTTTGCTAATTACACCTATTGTTGTTTTTCACCGTTCTCGTTGCCTTCGCCGCTTAGCATTACACGATTTTATATTTTGTTTGAGCAAACTATAAATATTATCGAGAGCTTCGCTTTTAGCCCTGGCTAAATCTACATATTATCATTGTGAACTACTAACGATGAATAAGCTACGTGTGTCAGTTCTTATCCAAATACAACTTCCAATGGTATCACTTTGACATTTGACGAAAGGTTGATCATTATTATTTTGGGTTTTTGGCGTAAGAATGCTCATGGAAGCTTGCCATTGACTCGTTGTCAGCATCCTTATCATCATCATCATCATCATCATCATTATTTCATCATCATCATCATGGTCTTCACCAACATCATTATCATTATCATCCTCAAACATCGTCATCGTCGTTGTCGTCATCATCGTCATCTGGGAGCTTAAGCAACAACGAAGATGACGGCAGTGAAAACATCACTAAAAAAAATGGATTTGCGTCCTTTCAAACTTTTGTCGCATCTATTTGGACCTTCTCAATTTTTCAAATGTAGGCGACTTTTCTTGGAGTTGAATTTTTAAGGGCTTTATCCATGTTCAAATGGAGAAAGGAAAATTTGTCGTCATATGACCACGTCTTCCATAAAACGTCGCATTGGGAGGTTTCACGTCGTAGTCGTGCTGCGGACATCAAAGAAATGTACTAAAAAGCGTAATGCATGTGCAGAGCAGTTATTTTTCTCAGTTATAAAACAATTGTTTTTTTTTTTCACGTTTTCGTCGTCTTCGTAGTTACTTAAAGCAACAGTATACCGTTACTGCGCATGCACCAAACTTTGATTCTTGGACAGGATGTCGCGAAATCAAAAGATGCGAGGAGAGTAAGAGAATCTTGAAAAATCCGTTTGCATCGCGCTTGGCCGGGTTCAATACGACACTAAACTTCTCAGGATTATAGATCAATGATATATTGTTCCTTTTAAGTTTCGATTTGGGCAAAATCTGGATTTTCTGGCGTTACTTTTATTGCCGTTGGCCGGAGGACCAAAAGATTGGAAGCATTTTGATGCCGATTGAAGGCATTTCTTCTGCTAGCTTCCATACAAGCTCAGATAATTGTGAAAGGAATACGCAGAAATGAAACAGCAACAATAAAGACTGTAAGAAAGAAACCGTTGAGACATTGATGTGACTGAGGAGATCTTGTGGAGGGGAGCTTCGTGAAGCAGAATGTTTTGCAACGACGCGTTAGTATACTTTTAAATGAATCTCCCTAAGGCCGACAAAATCAAACAAACAGGCGCTACATGTTTTGAAAAACTAGTGACATGAAATCATAATATCATTTTTGACTAACCTTTGTGATGATTCATAGCGTTGAGATTGCATTTTTATTTATGTCTTTCAAACGTTTGAGGCTAGAACGCGAGAAAATCAGGCAGATATTACTGGACTTGCAGCGATTGACCTCTGACACGAGTTTCAAATTAGAAAATATGTTTTTAAAGCGAGCGGAACGAGATTTTCGGGTCGCGAGGCGGCCCAGCTAGCGATAAAATCGCGATGAGTCTTCGAACCGCGAGCCAAATTTTTATATAAGACGAAAGACTTCTTCGAAAGTCTAAAATATTACTTGAGAATATAAAAAACAAATCTCTGTCGGCGGTGCGGTCAGGAAGGAAATCTTGTCGAGTCAATTTGACAGTTCTATTGTCTTTTGAAGAAAAAACAGATGACGCTCGCGCGTGCGCATAATCGGGACACTGTCCCTTTAAGCTGCCTATCATCATCATCGTCATCATCATCATTATCATCACCATCACACTCTCGATTTAAATACGACAAACCTTCTAAGGCAAATACTTGTGGCGTCAAGGAAACTAACCATACCTCTTTACGAAAGTATATTGGTTTTCTCTTGAAACAGGTTCTGCGGTGACTCAAAGGATACATGTTGTCACACAAGACATTATGGAGATGTCCGTAAATAATGGCACATCGATAGTACCAAGTTTGGAAGAGCATTTGGAGCCAAAAGATAACATCAGCGGTGTTTGCACTGATCAGTCTGCCCATGATAATGATGTTAGTGTTTCGGAAGAATAATGTTACTAAAAGATCTCAGCATGGTTATTAGAGTCAAATGGTTACGAAGCCTTACTACGCTCTTCCTTGATGTTTTTGCTAGCGTTTTTAGTCTCAATCATGAAAAGCTGGGAGTGACACTTGAGTTAAGTTAAAGAAACTAACCACCACAAAATTTCTTTAGGCCAGTCACGTTGCTTTTAACATTTGAAGTACGCCGTGGCTTTTATAGCCAGTCACATTTTATGACTGTAATCCAAGAACTATGATCGAACACCATAGTTCGAATAGAGGAGTTATTTTTAATTTGTTTTCAGCTTAGTCAGCATTGCTTATAAACGTATTTTTGAATTAGAAAATATACTCACCTCCCTACCCGGGCACCTCGGGAAATCGAGCGGACGAGGAAACTGTCTAGAGACCAGAGAAATATCATGGGAAAGAGAGGAATAGTGGGCGCGCCCACGGGATACTGTGTCGGATTCTTTACTCTGATCGGGTTAGGCTAGTTCTCTATAAGATTGATCAGGTATATTAACAGAAAATTGAAGTGTCAGTGATTTTCGTCAAGATTTTTACATAAATTAGTGCGTTTCTAGATCTTCATTTTTCCTTTGTGCGAATAGAAAAGCAGATATCTAATGCAAGAGACTTTTGAAAACCTACTTTAAATTTTTCCTTTTTTATTTTTGCTGGGCAATTACATACCTTGATTTGCTTTATACAAGATGCAAAAATTACTCGAAATTCTTCACGTTTTAGTGAAATATTAAGGTTTTCTGCAATCTTTCGGTTATGCACAATAAATTAATAAGTTGATTTGCAGAGTCAGTTGAGGTTTAACAATAACAAATTAAGGTTGACATATGTCATTGTAGATCAACAACTGCCTATAATATTTGGCCATATGTACCTAATTTAAAATGCAAGCAGAACATGCAAATAAAGTATTATGATAATGGCGAACCAAACTCTTTGTTCTGTTTCTGTTGGTTTGTTTTCTCAATAAAACCGTTATTACTTTCATTTGCTCACTGTGGTGAGAGCATTTGCCTCCCACTAATGTGACATGAGTTCAAATCCCAGTGTCCCAATGCTACATATAGGTTGAGTTTGGTTTTCTCTCTTGCTCCCAGAGGTTTTTCTCCAGGTACTCCGGTTTTGCCCTCTCCTCAAATTCAAATTTACATTCAAATTCAATTGTGATCTGGAACACAAGGACACATTTGAATGAGCTACTAAGAATCAAGTCCTAAGTGCTTCGAGGGGAATTAAATTAAGTTTTTTTGGAGAAATCTCTACTCAAAAACATGATAAGATAACTCAGTAATATTGGTACTTCTAATATTTATTCACTGGATTCTGAGTGATTAGTCCTGTGGAAAGGGGTCTTGACCTTTTCAGTGCCATAGTGAGAGATATGTTCAAGACGGGTTACAACTATGGAATTTACAAAAATTACAACATGTTGCAAGAGTCTGGCAAAAATTACAATAATATGAGAACACATAACATAATTTTACGAGGTCATGAACAAAAATAAAAACCATTGAGGACAGTATCCTGCCTTCTTGACTGAACAAGCTTGGTCAACAACGGATTCATTATTATATGACCAGAACTAAATGTTTTTTTGTAGGACACAGCAGGCAAAATGGGCTCATCGTACCAGAGCGGCCAATAAAAACAAAGGATTCGCTTTATCTTGCCAGCTTGCAGATACATCCATATATGAAAAATAGATGTTGCATTTTGCTTTCCAGAATGTATGTGCCACAATTTTTTTTTCAAGTCATCGAGGGATATACCAGTTTAGTAAAATTTAACTAGTGTTCTATTATCAATGCTGAGTTCTGATTGGTTGAGCTACTACTAGGCTATAAGTAATACTCCACTCACTAGTAGCGAAAAGCACCGACGTTTTGGCGGTAAAAAGGATTAAAGTCTAGCTTTAACTAGCTAAAGTTTTTTTGTCTCTATATTTTTGACCAACTAGTTGGATTTTACTAAAACAATTATTCCTCTCGCCCTCGTGGCCTCTGAGTCAATAGCCCATTCGGGCACGAGGAATAATTGTTAATTATTAAATGGCTTAGTATTCTCTAAATTCTCTATAAAAATGCAACTTACATATCTTGTGCCTGGTGTCTCCCCTCTTTTTCCTCCAAAATTGTGGTTAGTCTGGTTAGTCTCAATGTACGCTAGTCCCAATCTTTATTAAGACAGAAACAGTGAAGTAATAGCTATATTTAATAAGACGTTACCAGATAAATTATGAAAAAAAAAAAAAAAAAAAGAATTGCGTGAATATAAGACCAGGGGGATAGGGAAAATATGCATGAATTAACACATTCACTAAAAGGAAAGGATGTCATCCAGAAATAAGCCAAAACATTACAAATTTTCAAGATAGAAATATAAATATACTACCTACACACTTTTGACTAGTCAAAAGGATAATTAGCAATTACTTGAATGAAAAGTCATACTAACAAAAGGTTAATACCATAGAATTATCAAAATGGTAAATGAGGATCCTTGTGTAACCCATTGGCTAGATGTCCTGCAGTTTTTATGCTCATGATGCATTAGTAGTGAGCTTACATCTTGTAAGACTGCCAGAGATGGCATTAGGTAGGGGACAACAATCACAGGACACCCAACCAGTATATTATTACACTTGTAAAGCCAAAAAGAGCTCTCCGATCCTCGTCTATTGTCTGTTGTATTTATAGTGAGGTGTAATCCTTATAACCACCTGCATAACAGCTGTTCAAAGTGTCTGATTACTAAAATATGCAGCAGGGTGTGCCTTCGTGTTCTTCTTTCATGTTCTTTTGATTTAGGAAGAGGAGAACAAGTGCCAAGTGTGACTCGAGCCCCAGTCGAAAGACGGATTGTTTCAGGTGGACAAATTCCAGTAACCTTTGAAGTTTGAAGGTGTTTTCAAGAGACAATGGGCAGCAATAACATCGCAAATATCTTGCAAAGGCATTACAGTGCTTTCCGCATATTGTCACACTCTTGCAATGAAAACTTTTTGCTTTACATTTTCATGTTAAAATCAATCAGGCGTCCTTTGGGAGTCTGGGACAAAGTGTGGAGAACACAAACCCAGTTTACACTCTTTCTTTTTATAAAACTGTTATTTTTTCCGGCCCAGCGCTACTCATGCTGAATATTCTTATTTTTCTACCGATTTGAGGCTTAAAATATTCTTGTATTAAATTTCTTAAATGTCGTTTCCATTTTAGCATGTATTGGTCACCGTTCATAGAACTCAGCCGCCCAATATTCTTGCATAACTACTGAGAGCACATCAACCGTTTCTAAAGAGTGTTTTCAATTGACATTACATCCGCCATATTGGTGTTCCTAACCCTTCACAAAGACTATAATGCACCTTGTTAACCCCCCCCCCCCCCCCTCCCACACGCAAGAAAAAAAATGCATAACCATTGTCTTCGATTTCGCTTGTCCACTCATTCTTGGAGACTTAGGGGCAGATAGTGGGGGCAAGGGAAAGTCTAGTTGACTGTCAACCCAGGAAAAGTGGAATCAATGATTCTGCAAAATTTGAAGGGGCGGGGGGTGCACTAATTATGGCTATGTTAAAATGGTAATTTTTTTTGAAAATGCTGGCTTATCGTTTTTGCATAGATGGACGAAAACGGAGGTCATAAATACGATGATCTCATTCATCATACAGCGTATGCTGTGTAAAGGATGCTATCATACTATCGCATCTCCACCGCTTTAGCGTTTAACCAGCGGAAACCGGAAACGGCGCCGGCTTTGAGAAAGTAAGGATGGGCGAAAACGGTTCGAGTACGCTACGTCAATACGCATATTTTTTTTCGAAAACGGAGAAAAAAAATAAGTGTGGACGAGGCCTCAGTCAAATTAAGACGAGCCCTCCAGGAGTTGAATTCGTAATAAGTATATTCAAGTTCAACAAACTGAACAAAAGAGAAAGTTGTCGTCGGTTTTTTGCTTTGTCGATGTGGGGGTGAAATTTGGCAATTTCAAGTCGTAGAGGTGCAGTGCTAACAAAGAAATGCACAAAGAAGTGCTACACGTGGCAAAGTTGTTGTTTTGCTAATCTAAGCCCATTGCGTTTTTGACGTTTTCGTTGCCTTCAGCGTCGTCGACATCTTAATCTGCCTAATAGCATCATTTCCACCCCATAGAAGACACCGGGGGGTTTCTTAGTTGTAAATATTTGAGTTGGTTAGTGAGAAAATTATGATTGGTATGAAAATGATGTTTTTTGTCGATTAAAGAAATATTTCAACCACTTGCAGGAGTTATGAGTGCTAGTGAAAATGGTACTCATAACCACGGTATTTAATATGGTTGACTTGTTATTTGACATTACTTCAATAGCTCTTTTTTTGGATGCTTCAGTTAGTCTATTAATAGATCGCAATTGAAAACGGCCACCACTGATGACAGCTATTCTATAGAAATGTAAACAAAAAGAGAAAGAGCAATCAAGTCTGTTCTTTGTACTTAGTCAGAAACTCATAAGGGATATTTAGTCTAATAAGCTCCTGAAGTCAAGATAGTTAAATCGAACAACAGTTGTACAAGCTGTGGCCGGCAGAAATTAAGGTTGGGTTAATTACTAAAACCATCCCTTCGAATCTATTTGTGTTTTTAATCAAAGATTTATATTTTGTTTTTTGTCGTCATATTGTCTGATTGTCATCTTTAGATATAATGGCTGAATGAACAACGACAAAGAAAACTGTCTTCTTCCCTGTGGACTGTTTAAATAGCCGATGGTTGAGGAGTTATTTTGGCCTCAAACGTCTGCTCGATATCACGCCAGGAAAGCTTAGCCGCAGCTTCTCAGGCGTAATAAACTATCAAGAGTTACCAAGATTTCTACGATTTGGAGGTAACAGAAGATATCTTTGACTCAAAGGCAAGTTAAGGTGCATAACCTATGCTACATCAGATTAGAGGGAAGCAGAAACGTCATATTTAAGTTACAACGAATGTGAAGCAACTGGGCTCAAACAAGGAAGTACACTCTATTTTTCGTATTTACGCTTCCAATATGAGCATACCATGGCTAAACAAGAAACAATCGTGCAAATCTTTTTAGGCTGAACTTGCTTACTAGTTTGCAACACTGAATGGTTCGGTTTTTTGCGATGAGCGTTTCTTGTTTCTGACCATAGAACTGCGACGGCCTTGTCGTATTTAGTTTATGGTTAAAGGCCAAACTCTATACTAGAAACTAGTAGATCGTAGACAACCGGCCTCAAATGATTTGACATAGAGGATTTACGTTACGATCATTTTTCTAAGTTTCTTAGTGTTTTAGTGAGTTACCATTTCATTTTTAAAAAATCTGAAAAACTTATTAAAATCTGGGATTTAGGAATGAGTAAGCAATATTGTTATTAAGGCCGAGCAGGCATTCTTAAACAAAGTTTATGTGGTGTGCGCTGGTAACATATTTTCGTATAGCTCTTTCGCGACGTTGCCACCATGCATTAGTAAATTGCTGCACGACAACTAGCGACTATTACATGTTTTACAGGAAAAAATTAGCCCATGGACGAAATGCTTTTCTGATACTGGTCTTTCCTAAATCAACCCTAGATAAAAAAATTCAGTATTCCCCTTCAGAAAGATATCCTTTTTTGCTTTGGTTAACGTAGCCTGCCGCTGTCGTATTATATTAAGACTATGAGCATAATCATTTTTGCATGACCACCTTTCTAAGTTGAATGCAATTGGAGGTTTCTAGTTGAGAATTTGCGGCCACACGTTTCTTTATTACACCATTTCAGGTCTTTAAATTATCAAAACATCAATAATTAAGTACCTTGTTAACACACCTAACAAGCCAGTTTCAAGTTATTTACAATGCAATTGTTAAATTTTAATATTTTTCTAATTATTGAAATCACATTAATATTCAGGGGTGAATAATTGCTTTTTTTTTTCCTCATCAGCCTTGGAGCCCAGTATGAATTTTGATAATTCGAAACTAGCTAGTTGGCTACCCCACGTACTCTACCGCCCAAAATGCGAACTATCTCCTCCGCATAGGCTCCCGTTGGATTTCCCAATAAAAATAGCAATAATCGAAAAATAGAAAGCGTTGCCCTTACCGTAAGCGTCTCTTCTGTTTTTCCCCTTCCCATCGTGCCCCGAGCGCTCTCTCTTTCTTTCTCCCCAACCTCGCACCCTGCAACACAAAAGAGGCTTCTGTGGAGGAGAGAGAAATGCGAAGATTAATGTGGTCGCCTACGGTCAGGATTTTCCTAAATTTTCTGTAATTCTGTTTTGAAGTTTCCATAAATTTTCCGTGACAACAACTTCTAATTTATGTGAAAATGAAATAATCAGCATGTCACGAGCGTGGGGCAAGGAAAAAATCTGAGTCTTCCCCGACAGGATTCGAACCTATGACCTCCCAAATACCGGGAGGCCGCTCTATCCACTTGAGCCACGGAGAACTCAAGGAGAGCGAGGCTAATTATACTAGGTTTATATTTGACACCCTTCCTGCATATTGCATGACTTATAATTTAGTTACAGCACAAATATTAGAACCATATCTTGAATAAATTCTAATTTGTCTTTTGTATTATTGAATTGTTCTCTACTCAGGTATGGATAAAATGCAATGGGCTCGTGGTTTGTTCCCATTCTTAAGTAAGTCATGAGCAATCGAAGGTGAAATGCTCAAAGTTCAGGAACAACGTACCCAACGACGGTTTCCTCCTTAAAACATTTAACACTTTTTAGGCTATCCAGAGTACTTTCATAACTCTATAGAAATGCATTTTGAGAGACGCTATGAATCTACCTGGTCATTCTAAGGCAATCTGAGTCTTGTCGAAATTACAAGAACTTCAGGGTTCAGTTTCCAGAAAACTTTAGATGCAGTTTAAGGTTTACGAAAGTGAGATTTTCATCACATTTAAAATCCGAAAATTTTAGGTTTCCTTTTTCTACGAAAAATAACTTAACCTGGGGAGCTGAATGCGAAAAATTTATTTCAGAAAATCGTAAGGGACTTACTAGATGATCTTCGAAAATTGTACGTTAATGGAACGGTCATCTAGAAATTTTTAGTCGTCTTCAAGCTATAGAAAAGTACAGACAAGTTTTGCTTTACGAAACAGATATTTTACGGAAAACAGTCGTTGGGTGCCCAAAGACAAGACTAAACAAGAGAATTGACGACAACCCAGAGTTACCGAAAGCTAGTACCGTAGTAATCCTCTTTCTTTTATAGGGTCTAATGACAGTTGTAAAGATAGGGAATTAAAAATAAGTTTCAATTCTTTGTATGTTCCAACTCGCACAGAAATATTTCGTTCATTTACTTTTACGGACAACCGTTTTCGTGTACAGTCAACTACTCTCAAGACGGACACTAGTCAGTGGTGGATCCAGGGGAAGGGCCCCGGGGGCCAGCCCCCCACCGTTACTTCTAGACCAAACTGAGGCCCGAAGGGCCGAAAAAACTTTTTGTTAAGTCCGGGCTCCTCCGTTATCTCAGGGTCTGGATGACCCCCTCCCTTATCTGAAGGTCTGGATCCGCCACTGCACCTACATACAAACAGTATCAAAAATTACGTCTATTGTCTTCAGTTTCTCTTGTGTTGATGACATCTGCCTCAGTGTTATCATCAGATCATACAGACAGCAAGTTGACGGGTGTTTTGGATGCAGCAGTGAATTCAAATGTGGCAAGCCAAAATAGAGCCGCTGTACCTTCATCGTCTTCTCTGTCGATGTCATCCTCAAAAGATTTTCATTCAAGTACTTCGGCCATAAGTAGTTCGCCATTTGAGGTACTGAGCGCTGGCATGGCAAACAAGCAAACTATAACCCCCTTAACGTTGGTCTCATCTGTGCTGGTGACGTCATCAGTTCTTTTGTCAACATCAGTTGTTCCTTCAAGCGCTCTATCCAGAAGTGATTCATCATCTGTCGCCACAATGAGTTCGAATCTGATCACAGAACAAGGTACATCTGCAGTGACCTCAGTATCTTCCTTGCTGTTGTCATCATCAACTATTTCTGTAAGCAGCTTGCAACAAAGCCATTTGAAAGCTGTTGTAGTGGGCACTACTCTGGCAATAGATAAAAGCACGCCTGAAACACCCTCACCGTCTTCTCTGCTACTTGTATCTTCAACAGTGGTGTCGCAACAGTCAGGTACGTTATTTTTAGATGATCTCTTCGAGATACAACGAACATTACAGTCGCACCTCTACGTGCGACCACCTCTATTGTAAATGACATCCTCCTCTAAGCGACCATGTATCCAAACTACAAAAATTTTCTCAGTCAGAGTCCTATAAATAGAAGCTCTCGAAAATGACCATCTCTTACAAGCGACTGCGACCACCTTTTGACTACATGGTTTAATATTTTTCCGTTGTTTTTGACCCCCTTGTAAGCGACCACTTGACGCTCGACCACTCTATGTTCGCTGTATTTACCACGCCACTCAGAGTATATGAAGAAATTCCATTAACAACATGGGACAACACGTATACGTAACTTAAAGATTGCTTGCAATAGACCTTATTCACGATGCCCGCCATATTTGCACTCGCTTTTAAGGACTGATGGGATAAAAAATGATATCATGTGGTTTCCCATGTGGCAAACAAGTGATAAATGTTTCCAATACAAGAAATCGCAGTCAACTTTGTTTATTCTTGGCAACAGAAAATGAATAACTTTTTATATTAAAGACGATAATGCCAAATTATGGGTGGAAGTGATCATTGTTATTTTTTTTTATGGAGTAGCGGCCGAAGATGTCATCGTAACAAGCAATAACGACTTTAATTTTGTGGAAACTCAAACCGTACATTTTGCATGACTGAATCAATCGTTGTTTCGTTTTGAGAGAATAAACAAAGTGGACCTCGATTTCTCGCAACAGGCGAATCTTATCGTTTGTTTGCCCCCCGAAGTACCACGTGATCAATGATGGTGTGTATCGTGAATAAGGTCTATTAACTCTCTGCTCTGCCAAAAAGGAAGATGTATAAACCTATTCTCGGAAGATGCCCCCTGTGGTTTAATGCTCGTTTACTGGAGATTAAGTACAGTTTAACAGCATCTTTACCAGGCAGAGTACAATCCGTGCCCAATTTCTTTCTACAAGAAGATAATCTGCATCTATAATAATTTGGCCCCGTGTTACAACAAATAAAGCTACCTCTCGTTGAACTGATATGGCTGATTTTTTTCTGGTGTTATTTTTTCAGGCAGCCGAGCTAGAGTTTACGTCATCTGACTCTGAAAGAATAGAATGCTTAACAGCAATGAGGGACCTCAATGCATTTTGTCCAAAAATTGAGAGAATTGTAAACTTTTGAAGGAGAAAGTTTCTGGGGAAGAAGTTTAGATGCGAACTTCGTGCGCATTGCACCGGACAAATCGTGGACAAATTTTCGACCGGTTGAATATTCGTGCGTTTGGGAGATCTGTTAATAGAACCGGTCAAAAGTTTCAACGCCATGAAACCCAGGTCAAATTTTTGGCCGTTACGGCCCAAAATTTGACAAGCGCGATGTGAACACCATAACCGTTTAAATTTTTGTACCGAAGAATTTGACCATCCCTGTGTGAACACCATAAGCGTCTAAATATTTGTTAGGCAAACGCATGGTTGAAATATTCAATCTGCTTCGTCAGTTCCATATGAACAGAGCAGAAATACTGAACGGTTCTGTGTGAACAAAGTGATTGGCTATCACCTCAAATAGGGTCACCAAATAACGTAAACCGGCTTCAAGGCTTTTGATCAGATGTTATGTAGGACGCCTTTTTTAAATATACGCGTTTAAAAGTTAGTTGATAGTAAGTTTTCTGTTCACAGCTTGTATCTCCGGCGAAAATCTGAATGGTTTTAGTGGATTCTTTTCAAGTCCAAATTTTCCAAATAACTTCCCTCAGTACAGCAGATGTGTCTGGAATATCACAGTTCCCAGCGGGTACATCATTAAACTCAGCTTCCTCTACTTTCGACTGGCGCCATATTATGACAGTCGCTGTCACTGGTTTTCTCCAGGAGCCAATGTTACAGTCACAAATGTTGCTTCAGATGATTGGTATCAGCCGTTCATGCTGTGCGGTGAGCGACTTCCTGATCCAGTGTACTCATTGGGGAATTCAATACAAGTTATATTCACGTCTCTGAGCAGTCAATACCCAGGGTTTAATGCAACTTACGCGGCTATCAAGTATAGTTCAGGTACGTGGACAGGTATACATAAGTTAACCAACAACTCGCTCCATAAAATGTAATCCAAGAAAGTCTTGGATTCTGGATTCCAGGTACTGGATTCCGGATGTTAGTGGCAGCTACATTGCTACAGATTCCAATCATTAGTAGGATTCCGGATTCCACGAGTAGAATCACAGATTCCAAATCCCAGGATTTCCATCCCACGAGCAAATTGTTCCTCCGATTCCGGCATCCGGATTACCTTACATGGAGGAAACGACAGCCATAAACAAACAAACGAAAACAATTACTTTATATGGGGCTAGATCAATTTCACGCTATCAATTAATTAAGCAATTTCGGTACTTACCAGGCGATCAAAAAATTGCTGCTTGAAAATGTAGAAAGGCAAAAGAGGAATAACGAAATGCCAAAGGGAACACGATCGGGTAAAACTGAACCGGATATTGCATTCAGGTAAATTTGAAGAACAAGTTTGTTTCAAGTTTGTCCTTTTTGCTGGTTTTCAGTGTCACGCCATTCAAAATAGATCAAAATAAAAGACAAAACCGTTCAATAAATAAAGTTCAGAATCTGGGAAATGAAAGGAGGTACATATACAAAGACCCTCGACAAGATTCAGGTCAGAGGAATATTTCGTATACGAGATATCCGAAGAAATGTTTTACCCAAGCTTATAGAGATTTGCATGGAGACGCCATGCTGGTGCTCACCTGGATGAGCTCCAACATGGCGGACGGAAACCAACTGAAACATTTGTTACCGAGTTTTGCTACAAAATCGTGAATTTATTCTTCGAGAAACTCATAAACATTAAAGTAATACTTTTTCTAATAAATGAACTGTTTAGATAGCAAAATTTCCTGAAATAAATCATTTTTTTAACCTATATATGACAGCTCTCTTGGCCGTCTTGTAAATGCCGCGTCACACAAAAGCTGAGAAATTCAAGCCTACTCTATCACAAAACCAAGAACCCTTTTGAAGCGAAAATTTGTATGAAAATTAGTTTTCAGCTGCTCTAATTCATCGTGAAAGTAAAATCTCGGTAGGATCGATAGTTTTTTAGTTTGAATTTTAGTGACATTATGTGAAAACCAACAATTTGTTAGATTCAAGCCTCAAATTATGTAAGAATCCCGCTTCCTTCAAGAGTGCTTTAAAAAATCACCTTCTGAATGAATTTTTAAATTGACAATTTTTTAATTTTAAAAGACAAATAATTAGTATTGTATACATTTTAATTTTGTAATCCTATTTGATCACTGAAAAGCCCCGGATGGGGATGTGTTCAATAAATGTATGTATATATGTATTTGTACGAAAGTCGGACGCTCGAGAATTATCAGTTGTTATGTCAAGATGACAATTTTGTCAGCCAAAGAGGTCTCTTTCGCCAGTTTAAGGCTTAAAGGCTCAGAGTCAAGAAAGATAAAATTACCGAAAATACCGTGGCTTGACGCCTTAAAATTACCAAGAAATACGGGATAACACTTGTGCTGGAAAAGTATTGTAATACTATTCGTAATCGATGGCAGGAAGGAAGATATTTTGTCAGTAAGCAGTATTTTGAATTTAAGCCCCCTTGTGAGTCAACCATGACAGCTATATCTATCTTAGTATTTCATGAAAGCTGATACACTAAGCCGTTTTCAGATGGATTCTGGGATATTGAGACGTCCGTAAAGAAGTGCTTTTGAGAATATTGGGGGAGGGGAGAAGGGGAAGAGTCTGCTTTACCAAGATGTTAAGGCTTAAAAAAAATGTTTGGACGAATATTTTTCCAAATGTACTCCAAGAGAGATGTGTAATGTTCTTTTTCAGTCTGTCCAAATATGACAACCTTGAATGAGATTTCAGGGGTCATCACCAGTCCTTTCTACCCCAGACATCTGCAGCTTTGGTTATTAAAATAACCAAAGCTGCAGCTGGGAGATTAGGGCAAGTAACGGAAAACGAATTGTATTCACTAAAAGACATGAATTTTTCTTGGTAGTGGGGTGGAGTATCGTT
Organism: Porites lobata; assembly: GCA_942486035.1. Taxonomy (NCBI): domain Eukaryota; kingdom Metazoa; phylum Cnidaria; class Anthozoa; order Scleractinia; family Poritidae; genus Porites; species Porites lobata. Next base: position 67,534 of record CALNXK010000630.1, on the reverse strand, counting down.
AGAATGGTATGATATATTAGAACGCCAATAAAAATATTTCTTAAGATTCATTTCGAATTCGCATATTATATTAACCTCGCTTACGTAAGCAGCGAGACTCATAATCTGCAACGCGTTTTTTTTTTGGGTATTCAAGACTTAAAAGGGGGTCATTGTGCCCGGGAATAAGAATCGCTGCGTGATCGAAGCCACGCATGTTTTTCGAAGAGAGCTTGGGTAAGATTAAATTTAGAGCTTTTCCGAGACGCGTTTGTCCAAGAATTCTATAGCATCTAAGCGTTGATTACTTTGAAACAAGTGAACACCTCTGAGTGGTGGAAAAAATAAGAATCTTAACGCTCGGACGTACGGGGGGGGTTGGATGCCACCCCCATAAGGTTTTTCGGAGTTCTAGAGGATAAAACATCACCACCTAACGTTTTCGGTAGCTGTTCGTTCATCCCTCACGCACATTTTGAGACGAGTTCAGTGATGGTCAATTGCTATGGTTACAAGATATGACGTCATAAGTAGCAGGTGGTCAAGCCATTTTTGAGTGAAATTACATGTTTTTTCAACACAAAACACAAAAAATTACCATTTCTCGCGGTTTTAATCGCCTCCTCGTTTCTCCATCTAATCTCCAAGCAAGCGACACTGACCGCTGCTGTAAGAGCGTTCTTGTTTCTTATTCATTTGGAACCAATCAACAAAAATGTTCATACACCACCGTAGTTCCCTCGAAAACTATACCCGATTCCAGACCAAAATGGACAAAGTCTATAACCGTTTTCAGACCAAAACGACGCAAAAACCATACCAATTTCTTTCTACAAGAAGATAATATGCATCTAGAATAATTTGAATGGTGACCCCATTTTGCCTTAGTTCTTCAATCTGTCTCGCTAACTTTGCTTTATATAGTGAAGATCCTCTCTTGGTCAGGGTCATATATTTTTATATTTTCATTGCTTGCAGGTTCTTGACCCTGAGAAAGCAAATTTTGTCTGAAAACATGTGTCTAAACTTCTATGTAAACTTGTAGTTGATAACAGACAGCTGATCGATCGCGCAAAGCGCGATGATAAAGACCTTTCCAGCAGTTCCTTCTTCTTATCAGTTTGATTCTTACGGCGGCATTTTAACCAAAACTTTAGTTTTTGCAACGGTCAATTTTTCTATCTCTTCTTCACTAAAGCCAGCATCAGGAATGTCCCCTGGAGTAAGATCGACTTGATCGTCCGCTGTGTTAGTTAATTTAAATTTGCCGCAAGGGCTATTAAGCCTCACTTCCATGTAACTTCGGGTTTTTTTCTGGAATCGGATCATTATGAATTTCTTTGGTTTTGCGGGTTCCATTTTCGCGGAAGAAATCTCTCCTGCAAGAGCCAAACATGTATGGCTAACAATCGAGTTTGCGTTTAAACTTCCTCGTATACTGAGGTGATCACGAAAGCAACGCGATAAATGCTGGCCTCTTGTTGGGCACTAGATTATTTTTTTGTGCCAAATCACAGATAATTATTCGAATAAGTGGTGAAACTGGTCGTCAAGAGTAGCATCCCTGGGGTCCTCCCTCCTGTTCTTGAAAGCTTTCGACGCCGTTTTTCCTCCCTCAACTGCTCACCCCTGGGTCTCCGAGTATGCTTTTAAAAAAGATTTTAAAGATTATAATTACCCACGAACATATTTCTCATAGTTATAATGCTGCGTTGTTTGTGAATTTTCTTAATGTAGCTGTTGATCGCATGGGCTTTCATAACAAAGAAAGACAAACTGAACGACAGAACTATTTTTCATGCCAGAGTAAGCGCAGGCGCCTAATACCCACTAAAATGTTCGTTTGAGTCACGGAACGGACTCTTAAAAACATCGTAGGAAGGCAGTCAATTGTCTGTGACTTGTTCACAATATAATCTCGATAATTAAAAAGAAGCCAGGTATTCTAGAAACAAACAAAAAAGCTTCTGGCGAATCCCGAGATTATTTAGTCCTTCCGTCCCGCATTTGGTTTCGATCTAATCCTTCTCACGTCAAAGGGGCTGTGTCACGACAGTCCAGTTCATTTTGTTTAATTTTGCCAATTACTCGCTCTCAATCGCTATGGAACTTTACGTAAGCAAAGAAATTACATGTAAATGACAAAATCAGAGATCCGAGACAAACAAATATGTCTCCTGAGCATTATTTTTGAAGTTGCAAGCAGCAGGGATCAACTTTGAAAAACTGTTAGGCTGACCAGTTTTCAAAAACCCTAATTTCAATCCGTTTTAATCTTCTTCTCAGTTTTGCCCATCCGTGGCATCTGTTGTTTCTGTTATGTTATTTTAACCTTCCTTTAAAGTTTTAAGCGGATATTTTTATGTTTTCTCTCTATTTAACGGGCATTTTGTAATTTCCTAATTTGCCTGAATTTCGTGACCCAGCTCCTTTAACTAGATTCTTTCTTGAAAGTGGTATAGTTCTAATTATTCTCAATACTTACGCTCAGTCCATTTATATGGCTTGCAGTCTGTCCCAATATGGCAACCCTGAATGAGACATCAGGAGTTCTTACTAGTCCTTACTATCCAAGGCCTTACCCTTCTAACGAGAAATGCAGGTGGAAAATTATAGCAAGTAAAGGAGAACGCATTGTGTTGGTCATTGAAGAGATTCGTATTCGAAACTGTGGTTCATCTTGCACTTGTGACTACCTGGAAATACAAAATGGATCGTCCTCTGATGGCATTTCAGGCAGGCGAAGATGTAGATACTATTATGACCGTGGGACAGTATATCATTCGGCAAAAGATGTCTTGAGGGTGACGTTTGTTTCTTTTAGTGGTACACACTGGGGGTATCGTGGATTTAAGGCAACTTACATTAAAGTGAAATATAATGCAACAACCACCGGTAAGTTATTAGAAATCGGCTTTAAACGCAAAGTTAAAGGTTTATGTGAAGGCGACCAGGTTGTCAATTTTCAAGCAGCGAATATAAAATATTATTGCCTTATAACAGGGTCACGGCAACTGTAACATTCAAATACTTCACAGAGTAAAGCAACACAAACTAAAATGTCGATGAAATGCCAACAAGTTACTTTGATATGATGCTTTTAAAAGTGTTTGGTAGAAAATCTCATTTTTTATGTTTATCTATCGCAATGCTTTCGATTGAGTTTTTTTGTTTTGTTTTTTGTTTTGGTTTACAGACAGATTACTCTTTGATTTGGATTATAAACAAGCTAAATCATGGTTTATTTCCTCTTGTTGCAGCTTGTACCTCTCGCGAATATCTTAATGGTTTTAGTGGATCCTTTTCAACTCCAAATTTTCCAAGCAACTACCCTCAGTACAGCAGATGTACCTGGAATATCACAGTTCCCAGCGGGTACATTATTAAACTCAGCTTCTTCTATTTTCGATTGGTGCCATATCGGTACAGTCCCTGCTATTATAGTGCTCCTGGAGCCCTTGTTACAGTCACAAATGTTGCTGCAGATGATGGGTATCAGCCGTTCATGCTGTGCGGTCAGTCTCTTCCTCCTCCAGTGTACTCGGTAGAGAATTCCGTTCAAGTCATATTCACGTCTCTGAGCAGTCAGTACCCAGGGTTTAATGCAACTTACACGGCTATAACGTATAGTTCAGGTACGTGGTATACATTTTTTATAAGACATCAACGATTAAGTTAAGATTAGAAAAACATCACCAACAACAACTCGCCCTGTAAAACGTGATCCAAGAAAGTCTTGGATTCTGCATTCCACGCTGTGAATTCTGGATTGCAGGAACTGGATTGCAGTTGCCAGTGGTAGTTAGATTTCGGATTCCATTCATCAGAGGGATCCCAGATTCCTCTAGTAGAATTGTTTTTAATTTAACGATTCCGGTATTCGAATTACCTTACATTGAGGGAAACGACAGTCATAAACAAACAGGCAAACTTTAAAACAATTACATTTTATGGAGCTACTCACACTATCAGGCAATTTCTTTGGTACTTACTAACGTATTACTGCTTGACAATGTAGAAGAGCAAAATAGGAATAACTAAATGCCAAATGGAACACGGTTAAGTAAAACTAAGAGAGGATAAAGGGGACAGAGAAGGCATCCCCCATACACACCCTCTTCCATAGGTAATTCGTCTCGAGTTATTTTTAGAATCGGGATAAAGTTACCTCGCGCGCTGCGTGGATGTTTCGTGGAGGTTTCGCATGACTAAACGCCGTGCAAAACATGTCGGGCGAAAGGCAATGAAAGCGTAAAGAGATCGAGAGCATTCCTGAATATTGAAGCGAAATGAGTCGGCGCTCACCTGGGAAAAGGGAATCGCTGGACTCTTTGACAACCCGTGAAATCAGTTTAACTCGAAGTTGTCGTAACCTCAGTGCTTCAATAAAATGTGAAGTTTCGCCGGTCTGTTGAAACCGGTCGTTTGTACAATAAAGCAAGTAGGACGCCACGTGTTATTTTTGTTGAATAATAAAAGACTAATAAAAGAATAATTATCAAACCAGAAATTGTTCTGTTCGAACTGTAAATTATAAATGATCCTGAGAGAATATTTAGTGTGTTAAGGATTTCCCTGCTGTACTGTTAGCGTTGGTTATCCACGCGGAACACATTCGCGCTATGTGATTGGCTGTTGTCTAATCCCCCTTGGGATCTGTGGTCTTAAAAATAACTCGAGACGAATTACCTACGGAATAGGGTGTGTATGGGGGATGCCTTCTCTGTCCCCTTTAACCTCTCTTGGTAAAACTGCATTCAGGTAAATTTTGAAGAACAAGTTTGTTTCAAGATTGTTCTTATTTGTACGAAATTCGGATGCTCGAGAATCGTCAGTTGTTATGTGGAGATGAAAATTTTGTCAGCCAAAGAGGCCCCATTCGCCAATTTTGAAGTTTAAAGCCCAGAGTTAACAAATTAAGAAGGATAAAGTTACCGGAAATACCGTGGCTTAAAAACTTCTTAAAATCACCAAGAAATACGGGATAACATAAATTCGTGCTGGAAAAAAATAGTGTTGTAGTAGTAGTATTCGTAATTGACGGGAGGAAGCAACATGTTTCATTAGCAAGCAGTATTTTGTATTTAAGCCCCCATATGAGTCTAGCATGACAAATATATCTATCTAAGTATTTCATTAAAGCTGATACACTAAGCCGTTTTCAGATGGATTCTGGGATATTGAGACGCCAGTAATGAAGTGCTTTTGAAAATATTGGAGGAGGGGGAAGGGAAAGAGTCTGCTTTACCGAGATATTAAGGTGTTAAAAAAAAAATAGTCTTTGGAATATTTTTCCGAATATACTCCAAGAGATGTGTGTAATATTCTTTTACAGTCTGTCCAAATATGACAACCGTGAATGAGATTTCAGGGATCATCACCAGTCCTTTCTACCCCAGACGCGGTTATTTGGATGACAAAAGCTGCAGCTGGGAAATCAGGGCAAGAAAGGGAAAACGAATTGTATTTACTATTGAACACATGGATTTTTATTGGTGGTGCAGTGGAATATGGTCTTGCTTGTGTAATTATTTGGAAATTCAAGGTGGATCCATTTCAGGCTACGATGGACCCAAATGGCGTCTATGTGACACTCGTTCAACAGCCAAAGCAACGTATGATTGGTTTAAAGAGCGAATTAAAGTATTATTTTTCTCCGACGGTAGTAGGCAATGGGGCCATAGATTTAGAATATCATATACTCAAGTAAACTTCAGTGTATCCGGTAAGTAAATATTGCTAATTTGCTGTTGTAGAAGTGAAAATGAGAAAACCTTGACGCCAAGCTAATTATACATCTTTCACTGAAGATTCAGATAACGACAAGTTTGTTTTTTTTTGTTTTTGCTTTTGTTTGTTTGCTTGATTTAACATCTGGGTAATTTGCTTTTCATCCGGGTGGGGCAAACACCTCATTTTCTCTGTGTCATGTTTTGGTTGGTGACTAGTTTAACTTAGACTCCACATGGTGGCCTAAAGATCTGAGTTTCAGGCCTTTCCGGAGGAGAGGCGGGAAGAAAAGCGAAGGGGAGAAAGTGCTTCGTTCCTTAAAATCTCCTCTCTCAAATAAGCTATGGAATGCCTATTACTCAGGATAGATCATTGCGTCACTTGTAATCCTCTCTTAGGATGTTCCAACTACACAACCCTCAACGAGTCAAACAGAGCAATCACACATAACAGAAGTATTTCTTACCTATGCGATGCAAATCTTAATGGATGGTACAGATTTAATGGAGAGGCTGGAACGCAAATGGCTGACTCTTGTGTCAACATGTATCATTGCGGGACCGAGTCACCTGGATGGCTTAACGGAACTCATCCCGACTTAACTGATGGGGCCGTTAAACGCCAAGTGTGTTTTAGCTCTTTTGAAAACTGTTGCCATCATTCAAATGAAATAACTGTGCAACATTGTGGAGGATTTTACGTTTACAAACTTGAAGGACAATCCCATTGCAATCTGCGTTACTGTGGAAACGGATCACCATATGCACAAGGTATTAACAAAAATAAAACAACAACAATCGTTTTATTTCATTGTTTGGCAGGCGTATTTTCATTCATTTTTCAAAATTTCAATTTCAAAATTCATGCCTCGTTTTTCCAACGAAATTGCATTTTCTAGCAAAATAAGAATTAAACACCAAGACGTTTTTAAGAAAATAATATAGAAGCAGCTAAGGCTCATATAGTAGTAACTGAAGCTGAAGAAGTAGACAAGAATTTGACAGATTGTACTACACGGAGTTTTCCTTTATTTCATAGAATGTTACAATTACAAAGTTCTTAACGAGACCAGCAGATCGAAAACATATAATGAATCTTATCGTCAATGTGATGATATGCTGTCGACCGACTGGTACAGATTTAGTGGAGCAGCTGGAAATCAAATGGCAGAGTCTTGTGTTGAAGTGTATCGTTGTGGCACACGTTACCCTGGTTGGCTCAATGGAAGTCTTCCTACAGTAAACGAGGGGGTTGTTCAAAGAAGAGTGTGTTTCAGTGCTCACTTCTACTGTTGTTATTTTTCGACTTACATCAGAGTCCGTAACTGTGGTGGCTTCTACGTTTACCAACTAAAGCCGTTAACTTACTGTTACTTACGTTACTGTGGCAACGGATATGTATCATCGACACCAACGACGCCAGGTACACCTTTTCCTTCTTTCTGTTTACTTTCTTGTATTAATTTCCTATTCGTTCTGCGGATGATGCATTAGGCATTCATCGATGAAAGAACAAACTCCTTGCCTTCAAATGGTGAAAATGAACGGCAGCAATTCTAGCGTATTTACATTTACCCATCCACACTTAGCGTATTCGAAGCGTTTTCGGCCATCCAGATGAAAACGCTACAACGAAGGAGAGACGATAGCATCCCTTAAGGAGCATGCGTTATGCTATAAGAATATAATGTATGGCAACATCGTATTGGAAAACATCCGTTTTCGTCCGTCCACACGTAAACGAGAATCCGGCTTTTTCTAAAATCTCCACACTGGAGAACGTTTTTCAAAAAATGCGTTTTCGGTGACCGTTTTTCCCTGATACGTCTGGACGGTAGGCCAAACCGGGAAAAAAAACTAAAACGGATACGTGTGGACAGGGCGTTGGTGGTGCCGCACAGAAATATCATGTTAATTCCACCTTTCTGGAGAGAAAAAAATTTCTTTGTTTTCGTTTTGTTTGTTTGTCTTTTTCATAAGAGTTACCACACACAACGACCACAAACGTAACACGTGCAATAAGTATCCTATGAAGAATTAAGTATATAAAGTTGTACCGAAGCAAACTTCTGATTTTACTCCAATTTAGAGCTCGCTTAAAAAACTTATTAATGATAATTTTGGATTTTTTCCAGCAGGGGCCCCAAGCACCACTGACCCCGAAATAACACCCACACGTAAGTTTCCCAGGGGGTAGAAAGAACTTGAATGAATGTATTGGAAAAAATGGGCACCTTTTCAACTATAGTTAAACGCTATGTAAAAACCGTGAATCGTCCCGTAAGCGACCATGGTGGTCTGTTCGTAAAAGAGGCCCGGACACATCTATTTTTGGGGCAGAATATACCCTCTTTACTTTTTAGAAGAGAAGTTACGATATGTGTTCTGTAGTTCTATGTGATTGTTTCAAGCTTGCTGAGGACATGCGATTACTATCGGTTGGCTAATACATGTTGAAGGTTGCGTTCAGTCAGCCGAACAACGTTCGTCCGCAACGCTGCCTGAATTCGTCAACAGCGTATCAAACTTTGTCCATTGTTGAGGTAGCATTTTTGGAAGACAATAGTGCTTTTGTTTCTTACATTCTAGTGATGAAGTTTGGTGAATAAACGAGAAGTCATAACATTTATGTCAGGATAGAACGACAAAGAAAAATATCTAAATCTTAGGCCCCGTTCACAAGCATCCGCATTTTTTTGAAAACGGAGATTTTTTCTCCGTTTTCAAGAAAAAAAAAACTACCCAACCACACTTAGCGTATTCGAATCGTTTTCGGCCACCCACATGAAAACGCTAAGACGAAGGAAAGACGGTAGCACCACTTACGGAGCATGCGTCATGCTAGAAGAACATGATGTATGACATCATCGTATTAGAAAACCTCCGCTTTCTTCCGTCCACACGTAAACGAGAAGCTGGCTTTTTCAAAAATCTCCACTCTGGAGAACGTTTTAATTTGAGAAGATGCAATTTCGGTGACAGTTTTCACCAAATACATACGTGTGGACGGTAGGACAAACCGGAGAAAAAGATATCCGTTAATTCAAACAAAACAGATATAATTGTGGACATGGCCTTGGTGGTGTGGTACTGGCCCCAGTTGTTAAAAAGGTGGATAACGCTATCCACCTGATAAATCACTATCCACTGAATAGCGCAATTGGTTTCCCTGACACTTATCCTTTGGATAGTGATTTATCCAGTGGATAGCGCTCCAACGTTTGAACAACTGGGGCCAGAAATACAGGTTAATTCCAGGTGTTGGAAGAGAAACTAATTTCTTTGTTTTCTTTTTGTTTGTTTATTTGTCTTTTTCATTAGAGTTGCCACACACAACGACCACAAAAGTAACATCTGCAAGTAAGTATCCCATGAAGATTAAAGTATAAAGTTTTACCGAAGCAAATTTCTGATTTTACTCAAAATTAGAGCTCGCTTAAAATCTTTTTAATGATATATATGGTATCTTCCAGCAGGAACACCAAGCACCACTGACCCAGAAATAACACCTACACGTAAGTCTCTCAGGGGGTTCAAAGAACTTGAATGTATTGGAAAAAATGGGCACCTTTTCAACTTAAGTCAAACGCTATGTAAAAACCGTCGATCCCCCCGGTAAGCGACCATGGTGGTCTGTTCGTAAAAGAGACCCGGACACATCTATTTTTGGAGGAGAATTTACCCTCTTTACTTTTTAGAAGAGAAGTTACGATATATGTTCTGTAGTTCCACGTTGTCACTCAAATGAGCACTAAATTTTCTAGCGTATTGCCACCCTTACTTCCCACAAATCAACCCTCTAATGACAGAATTGATCAGTTAGCCCTTAACGACAACTGCATGATTGAAATGTTGGTTTTCAGTCCTGAAGACTCTAAGTGAGCCTAAAATTAAATCTCCAATTTACTCCCCTAAACGAGGCGTCGACGGAGGGAAACAGCTTCCCGTACCAAGAAGAAATCAGGCCCAGCCCACCTGATTCTGAAATCTGCTGATTTAGAGCCTACCGGTTTTTCTTAGCTTTTCCTATTTTGCAACTTTACAATATTGCCAAACATAGAATGTACGCTATTGGCTGTAGCGTTGACAAAAACTGCTGAAAAACATAATATTATAAAGTAATATCTTCATCCCACAAAAACTAAAAATATAGTTTGTCTCGCGCAGGCAACAATTCAGTGATGGCTTCAAGCTCCCTGAGGACATGCAATCACTATCGGTTGACTAATAAATGTTAAAGGTTACCTTCAGTCCGCGGAGCAACGTCTATCCGCAACGCTGAATGCGTCAACAGCGTATCAAACTTTGCCTATTGTTAAGGATGTATTTTTGGAAGACAATAGTGCTTTTGTTTCTTACATTCTAGTGAAGAAGTTTGGTGAATAGACGAGAAGTCACAACAGTTATGTCACGATAGAACGGCAAAGAAAAATATCTGAATCTGAGGCATCCGGATTTTTTTGAAAACGGACATCTTTTCCTCCGTTTTCAAGAAAAAAAAACTACCCATCCACACTTAACGTATTCGAATCGTTTTCGGCCATCCACATGAAAACGCTAAAACGAAGGAAGGACAATAGCATTCCTTAAGGAGCATGCGTCGTGCTAGAAAAACATGATGTATGACATTATCGTATTGGAAAACCTCCGTTTTTGTCCGTCAACACGTAAACGAGAAGACGGCTTTTTCAAGAATCTCCACTCTGGAGAACGTTTTTGAAAAGATGCATTTGCAGTGATAGAATTCACTGAATACATACGTGTGACGGTAGGACAAACCGGTAAATAAAACTAAACCGGATACGTGTGGACAGGGCATAAGTGGTGTCGTACAGAAACATAATGCTAATTCCACGCTTTTGGAGAGAAAATAATTTCTTTGTTTTCGTTTTGTTTGTTTCTTTGTCTTTTTCGTTAGAGTTACCACACACAACGAGCACAAAAGTAACACCTGCAAGTAAGTATCCTATGAAGATTAAAGTATATAAAGTTGTACCGAAGCAAATTTCTGATTTTACTCAAATTTAGAGCTCACTTAAAAACTTATTAGGATAATTTTGATTTGTTCCATCAGGGGCACCAAGCACTACTGACCCCGAAATAACACCCACACGTAAGTCTTTCAGGGGGTTGAAAGAACTTCAATGAACGTATTAGAAAAAATGGGAACTTTTTCAACTTTTGTTAAACGCTATGTTAAAACCGTAGATCCTCCCGTAAGCGATCATGGTGGTCTGTTCGTAAAAAAGGTCCGGACACAACTATTTTTGGAGGAGAATTTACCCTCTTTACTTTTTAGAAGAGAAGTTACGATATGTGTTCTGTAGTTTCGTGTTATGGTCTCAAGCTTGCCGAGAACATGCGATTACTATCGGTTGGCTAATAGATGTCGAAAGTTGCGTTCAGTCAGCGGAACAACGTCCGTCCGCTACGCTGAATGCGTCAACGGCGTATCAAACTTTGCCCATTGTTGAGGTTCAATTTTTGGAAGACAATAGCGCTTTTGTTTTTGCGTTCGAGGTACGAGAACGCAACCCCTAATTTGTGTTGGGTGTTCTGTGCATTATTGGGTGACCTGTGCAATTACTAAGGAAGGTTTTTTTGAGATTTCATTTTCGTTCGTCGTCGTCGTCGACACACATTTGCCTCGCTTTGAAGCGCTTGCTTAAGTTTTGCCTCAGTTTGACGCGCTAACTCATGTGATGATTCTTGTGTCCTCGGCGTTCATCTTTCAAAGGTTTGCTAAGGTCTGATATTCTTCGTAAAGCGTTCATCTTTTAAAAAGTTTGCTGAATCTCCGTAAAGCGTACATCGATCTGTGATTGCTGAATCGTCCAAAGCGTTCATCTTTCAGGACTTTGCTGTTAAATTTTACTTTGGATTAAGCCTTCACATTTTTCAGCATGGTTCGTCACTGTCTTTGGAAAATGTCTGCGACTACTGGTGCATGCATCAAACCGGGTTTAGTTCGGCGGCAGTTATGCCACAAAGTAAATTTACCGAGTTGTGTAGCTCGGCGGCCGTTTTGTCACAAAGTAAATTTACGAGTTGTGTAGCTCGGCAGCCGTTGTGCCACAAAGTAAATCTACCGAGATGTGAAGCTCGGTGGCGCCATTTGACCATGACTTGTGATTTTTTCGGCACCAGACAAACGAACACTTTAACTCTATGTTATTTATTTGGAAAAACTTATAAATCAGCCCACAGTAGCGCCACCAAAGTACTGGAAAAGTTATTGACGTAAGCCGCACACACATGTGTAGCTCGGCAGCCGTTGTGCCACAAAGTAAATCTACCGAGATGTGAAGCTCGGCGGCGCCATTTGACCATGACTTGTGATATTTTCGGCACCAGACAAACGAACACTTTATCTCTATGTTATTTATTAGGAAAAACTTATAAATCAGCCCACAGTAGCGCCACTCTCTCGAGAGTCACTGAAATCAACACGTTCGACCAAATTACTGGAAAAGTTATTGACGTGAGCCGCACACACGTTCCATTGAAGGCTTTGATAGGGTTAGTGCGAAGTTTGAATTCAGATGTGAAAGCTTTTAAACCAGTAAATTCAATCTAATTCATTTTGTCAACTAGCTGATGATTGGATGCTGTTAAAAATAACAGAGAAAATTATCCGAAGAAAGGTTTTTGAAGAAAGAAAAAGAATCCCGGGTTAAGAACTAATCGGCCTTTGAGAAACTGCGCCCTGTAACTCGCGCCAGTGAAACAAAATGTTCCATTTACGCGTCCGACGCTGGCCAATGTCTCCTCCGATTAAAAGCACTTGAGACCGAACCATACGATATCTTTTGAAAACGTTCTTAAAATGATACACAGTTTAAATAGAGGTTTCGCTGTACGCAACCCTTACGTTCAAAATATGCCATAATCATATTTGTCTACATCGAAACCACCCTTCCGCCTCAACAAACATATCGAACGCACTCTAAGCTCCGATTACTCCTAGTTTACATTCTAGTGATGAAGTTTGGTGAATAAACGAGAAGTCATAACATTTATGTCACGATAGTGCGACAAAGAAAAATATCTGAATCTTACGCCCTGTCCACACGTATCCGGGTTTTTTTTAAACGGAGATCTTTTTCTCCGTTTTCAAGAAAAAAAAAAACTACCCATCCACACTTAGCATATTAGAATCGTTTTTGGCCATCCACATGAAAACGCTAAAAGGAAGGAAAGACGATAGCATCCCTTACGGAGCATGCGTCATGCTAGAAGAACATGATGCACGACATCATCGTATTGGAAAACCTCCGTTTTCGTCCGCTTACGCGTGGACGGTAGGACAAACCGGAAAAAAAAAATATCCGTTAATTCAAACAAAACAGAGATAAGTGTGGACAGGGCCTTGGTGGTGCCTACTGGCCCCAGTTGTTCAAAAGGTGGATAACGCTATCTACCGGATAAGTCACTATCGACTGAATAGCCCAGTTGGTTTCCCTAACACTTATCCTTTGGATAAGGATTTATCCAGTGAATAGCGCTATTGAACTTTTAAACAACTGGGGCCACATATACATGTTATTTCCATGGTTTGGGAGAGAAACTAATTTCTTTGTTTTCGTTTTGTTTGTTTATTTGTCTTTTTCATTAGAGTTACCACAGACAACGACCACAAAAGTAACACCTGCAAGTAAATATCCTATGAAGATTAAAGTATAAAGTTGTACCGAAGCAAATTTCTGATTATACTCAAAATTAGAGCTCGCTTAAAATCTTATTAATAAAATATTTGGTTTCTTCCAGCAGGGACACCAAGCACCACTGAGCCCGAAATAACACCCACACGTAAGTCTCTCAGGGGGTTCAAAGAACTTGAATGTATTGAAATAAATTGGACCTTTTCAACTTACGTCAAACGCTATGAAAATAACCGTCGATCCTCCCGGGTAAGTGACCATGGTGGTCTGTTTGTAAAAGAGACCCGAACGCCAGCTTTTCCAACGGAGCATGCGTCATGCTAGAAGAACATGATGTATGACATCATCGTACTGATTTTGATTTATCCAATGGATAGCGTTATCCACCTTTCGAACAACTGGTATTAAGATCCTTATGGATCTTTATAAGGTTCTCAAAAGATGCTTGTGCAGATCTTCAAAGACCCTTAAAGATCTTAAAAAGTGTTTTACCAGGGTGCGCTATCCAACGTTTGAGCAACTGGGGCCAGAAATACATGCTAATTCCACGTTTTTTGGAGAGAAACTAATTTCTTCGTTTTGCTTGTTTATCAGTGTCTTTTTCATTAGAGTTACCACAAACGACCACGAGAAAAGTAACACCTGTAAAACTTTGTACTTTAAAAAGTACAAAGTTGTTCCAAAGCAAATTCCTGATTTTACTCCAATTTAGAGCTCTTATTAATGATAATTTTGGTTTCTTCCAGCAGGGACACCAAGCACCACTGACCCCGAAATAACACCCACACGTAAGTCTCTCAGGGGGTTCAAGAACATGAATGAATGTATTGGAAAAAATGGGCACCTTTTCAACTATAGTTAAACGCTATGTAAAAACCGTCGATCCTCCCGTAAGCGACCATGGTGGTCTGTTCGTAAAAGAGGCTCGGACACATCTATTTTTGGAGGAGAATTTACCCTCTTTACTTTTTAGAAGAGAAGTTACGATATGTGTTCTGTAGTTTCATGTTGTCACTCAAATTTCTTCGTACGCACTGACAGGCGACCAAAGAGATCAACCATAGTGGGCTTACAAGAGGTTTAAAAAAATTATAAAACCGTCAACCGCTGTCGCGGTTGCTAAAGAGAGGTAGTCGTTTGCAGGAGGTTTAAATCACAGGGCTTTGACTGGGAAAGTCTTGGTTGTTCTTGGGGTTTGCACGTGGAGGTTTGACTTCCTTTTTTTCTTGCTGTCAGTTCATATATCAGTCAGATAACTGTTGACGTCGAAACAAGTTTCTCGGATGCTATATTTTCGGGTCTTTTGGTTGCTCGTTTTTGTCCATTGTTATCATTATTAATATGTGCCGGGCACCTCAGTGAAATAATATGATTTGTTCTTTTAAATAAATTATGTAAAAATAGAGATCACGGGTTATTTATGTCCATACTACTGTTAACTGCGAGTTAATGTTGCTTCCGATAATCCATCTTGGACAAACATGATTTCTCAGTTCAAGAAGATTGAACTCATACTCTTACCATCTTGGTAAAAGTATCGACGATTTCCGTCAGTTTCTAAAACACAGAGCAAGAATTTCAAGCTTCAGAAGCTTGGAATTAAGCCTTATTAGATAGCTGGTTTTTGAGACTTTGCAATGAGAAGGAAGAAAAAGTACTGAAAACCATGCATTCACAATTACTCCAAAGTTTGAGGAAATTTGTATTGAACTCATACTTGTGACGTAAAAGGCTTTCAATACAAGTTTCCACTTGTCAGATTCCGGAGTAGTGATTTTTAACTGCACTGTAAGTTTGATTTCACCTCCATTTTTTTTAAATCCAGTTTGAAAGCTCAATGTAGATTTAAGCTTGATAATTAAAAGTGAAATCTTGTTTATTAAGTCTATTTATCAAGTGGTAAAGACTTATAATTCAAGACCATATGGTGGAGTCATCTTGCATTCAAGCTTTTTTTATGCACAAAAAACTTTGATTCAAGTCTCCATACCACAAAAATGGCTTTGATTGGAGTTTTCAAATTAAGGAAACTCAAATCAGTCTGACATTGATTTAGATTTAAGTCTCCATACCACAAAAACGGCTTAGACTGGAGTTTCCAATTAACTGGAAACTCAAATAGTTTTAAAATTACTAATTAAAGTATACCTATTTCCTAACATTAATCTATCCTTTTTCATTCTTTGTAGGGGCGATGAACAGTGAACTTGAGAATCGGAGCATTGTTGTCGTAGACATCGATAAAGAGATAATTGGAAGACGCGGCAGCATTCGGCAAAAAAGCTGTTCAAAATAAGGATTCAAAATTATCTTCTGATCCACATCCTTTCGCGTATAGTTCAGTCCAGTTTTGAGGCGGAAGAAAAGAGAGAAGATTGAGAACGAAAACTGATTTAAGGGAGCCAGCGAATACTTACAAATTTTACCCTTTCCCTGATCTCTTAAAATAGGGACTATTGAACAAGACACTGGTGACCCTCTACTTCTAAGGTAGTCTGTTCCTAGGCTATCAGATTGTGGTTATGACGGATTGATGTAAGCAAAACGCACGCGAAAAGGGGTCTTGATGGTAGTGTGCTACTCGAGCAAGAGATTTCGCAGCTATCTACTACAAAGAGTGGATTTAAATTGATGCCATGCATAACAACGGGCGGTTTGCAAAGAGTACGGATGGCGTTTCGTTTTTTGATTCTGCATTAGTCACTGGAAATGCAGAAGGGCGAACGCAGGGACATGTTAGCCTGAGAAAACAGCGGACATTTCGCTACGCCACCACTGATTTCCCCGCGCGAAATGACGTCTGAGAAATGACTGCAGAAAGTGTCACTAAACAGATTCGGGCAGTGATTCTGATTGGTCGAACCGCGAGGGAAATTTTCTTCAGCCAATCAGAAGCACTACCCAGATCTGTCATCAGTATGGAATTTCTGCAATCGTTTCTCAGACGTTATTTCAGTCAAGGGGAAACTAGTGGTGACGTCCCGAAATGTCAGGAATTTGCTCAGGTTAGGGCCATGTATGGTATTTACTTGTTGAGCTTAAAAATATTTCATTTACATTTCTTTGCCTGACTAAGGAATTATTTTTGTTTTTATGTTTTTTTTTTTTGGTATCGGTAGGAAACAGTTAAAACTTGAAGTCTGCAGAATTGACAGATCTTGAAAGTGTGATGCATTGGCAAGGTTCACTAACTCAGCCACCACTACTCTTCGTGGTTGATATACTCATGCTCGAGGTCAGGTAAGAAAAAAAAAATCACTCGTGTTTTTCGTCACCAGCACAATTTTGAGAAGCAAATCAATGCATTTCTGAGCAAATGGTGCCTTTGCACTGCAGCAGAAAAGTGGAACAAGGGCAAGCCAGTTTAATTTGAGACGTAGTATAATGTATATCATGAAATGTTAAATGGGTGTGGCGTATCAAGGCTCAATGTCTAAACTTGTACTGAGGTTCCCGTTGTTAGGGCATACATTAATATTTACACCTGTCCACTAGAGAGGATCACATTATAAGTTTACGATCTTGTCGACCCTATGATGGTTAAGGGTGAACGGGGCTACAAACGGAAACCTTTTGAGAGCTTTTTCAATTTAAGTGATATTTGATAGCATAAGTCACCCATGCGTTTTCCTTTCCAGGCACTAATGCAAGTGGCTGTACAGGATAGGTCTTTGCAGCGTTAACCGTCTACGAATTGTAAAGAGTCAATACAGCTATTGAAATGGATCCCATTACAAAATTGCGCTGTAAATATCAGTATTTATTAAATAAAAGATGCTGACGCCAAGTTGAACACAATACTCTCTTTTTCCAGTTACGATTAAAAGCCTCGTAAAATTTCATTTGGGAATCAATATCTTGTAGCAGTTTCAAAGAACGCTGAGTTAAATCTCAAATTTTTCATGGCACTTACTCTCAGCAAGTGTGTGATCACATTCCAATAGTTTAACTTATTTCTTTTTACACTGTTGTTCGTGTGTTCAAAGTAATAAACTGCGGATAAATAAATAATAGAATGCAACTAGGACTCGTTGTGATTTCCACTTTCTATGGAAAGTTTTAAGTTCTACCACTTTTGTCAACATTAACATGGATATTGATCTGAACAGCAGTTCTTTTTCTTTTTCTGGTATTAGCATTGGCATAAAAGTATTTTCTATTAAAGTGTACAAACGGAAACGTTTCAAGGGTTCTTTTTAACTTCACTATGCATGAAAAAGTTTAGGGGACGGAAAGGAGGGGAGGAACCCGTTGACAATTTTTCGTATTTCTTCGGGGGGGGGGTACTCCCTATAGGTATCAGTCTTCTTTGCTGTATTTACTAAACCCGGTACTTTCGAAACCAAGATGGCCACCTTTTACAGAACGTGCTTGATCCCGATGATTTTACGGAAAAACAGTCTAGCGGGCCTCCTTCCAGCAACCACACTCTGCCCCCGTCTCCAGCCCCACAGTTGTACTCGTCGGTTTTATGCCACGGTCTACCAGAAATATGAAATATATTTAAAAAATGATAATAAATGCAAACATAAACGATAAACTTAAAACAAAACAAAGTGAAAGCTCATAGTGATAACCAATTATTTTATAAATGCTAACCTGAATGGAAAACTAAAAGTTGCTATGGTTAATGCACTAGGCACTTATGCATGCATGATTCTTGATTTGTAGCTTGTCAACAAAAACAGCAATAAATATAATAGAATAATCTATTGATAAGATAATTTTCTGCCTTTCAATTTTAGTCAGGCTAGCAAGAAATGTTTTCGCATCATAACGATTCCAGACATAGGAATAACGACTCGATCGGATCCAAGCGCTGTAAACAGGTACACCTGTAGTATTAATGCGTTCGGCTTAAAGGGTTTCGTTTCCTAAATAGTGTTCTATTATGTTAAAAGTCATAAAAAGTTTAAAATACTTGATACGTTTAATGAATCATTGTGTTATTGCGGCTTTGTATTAAGACCTTCCATCGTTTATTGCATACAGTCATAATAGAAAATAGACATATTTAGTCGATCAGCTGTGCTGATAAATCGCTTAAATCACAACATATTCTTATGTTTCTATGTTTTTTTGGGCATTCCCTTTGTTGGTCTGAAAAAGTATGTTGTTTAGAAGATGTGGGGATTTTGTGGGGATTTTGTCACCCCAAAAATTTGGCCACTGGGCGCTGAAGTGATTTTCCTCCCGAAAAATATTATTTTGAAATATTTTCAAAAACTAATGCGGTTCCAATTACTTTTGGACCAAGATAAATTCATGGGCAAGGATTAAAGGAAATTGATTCTCCGACCCGAAACCCAGTGGACCAGTTTTAGGAAGACTCCCTCTTGATATCGGAATAACACCAAAACATTGGTCAACCAACTTTCCAACCGAGCTTTTCAGCTTTTTAACCTAAAGTGAGTAAGGTAGGGTAAAAACCCAAGGAAAGATATTATCCTGGATTGCAATCCTCTCTGGGAAAGAATCGAACTTATGGTGAATTTTACTATGCCATGCAATGGCGGGGAAAGATTTGTACATTGTTCAATATCGATGACTCAAACCCGGGGAGGGGTGAGGAAAGGTCCCCAGATGAAAGGGGTGGGGATGCTCGTCGACTCGCTTAGGGGTATAAATTTCGGATTTTGGTCTCACTTAGGGTGTTCTGGGCAAAACGCCATCATATTTAGCGGTGAAGGTCTCGTTTAGGGTTGCACGCGAAAAAGTATAAAAAAATATAAATTGCCTGTGTTTTAACATGGTCTCTTTTAGGGGTCAAAAAAGGCTTGGGGGACTCAAACTCCGGGGGAAGGAATAAGGAGTGGCCGAGGGAAACCACTATTCTGTCAGAATAAAGTTAAGAAGTTAAAAACTGTGTCACGCAGTTCAGTCAAAATTTAAACGTGAGAGACCGGCCAACAAATCGACTGTAATACAAAATCAACCGCTAAATCAGTGAAGGAAAGATTAACTAACGCGGAAATCACGAAAGACGAGGACACGGATTTGGACAAGGGTGCAAAAAAATTGGATCGCAGTTAGGGCTTGAAAAATGTTTAGTCAAACAACTTTTCAACGCTTATCACTGCATAGCTCTTTTTAACTTTGAATTATAATGTATCTGTTGCACTGTTATGATACATCTTGTAGCTTCTTGTCACGGTGAATACAATAAAAAATAACTCATCTAGACCTCGAAGAGGGTGAACGCGACCATTTAATAGAGGTGACCGCTCAAGTTAATACATGTTTGAATGCATTTCGTTCATTTGACATGGTCACAATGCCGTACTTACCTCGATCCCGAAAAATCAGAGGGTAATAGAAAGAAGCGATATCCACATGACTTGGTTTCCACTATAATCTCCCAAAAAGAAATTTAATTGACATTAATTCATTCTACATTTTCCCTTAAGTCTGCATTACTCCTTCTACATTTTACGCCTATAGACTGTACTCAAGCCTCACTCTAAAACGAACTAAAACGGGTAAAAATGTGTAAACACAACGGCGTTCTTTGAAACTTCAGCGAGACTGATTATATTAACTCGCTCACTTTGTTAAATTAATGTAGGCGAACCCTCCTGGAGTTGAATTCCTAAGAAAATATCTAAGTTCAAAAGAGAAAGAAAAATCCGTAGTCATTATTTTGTGCTCTCCATAAAGCGTGGAATTATAGGCGACTTCACGTCGTAGAGGTGCAATAACGGCAAAGAAGTTCACCAAAAAGTGTGTTGAACTCGACACGCAAAATTGTTTTGCTAATCTAAGGCCTCGTCCACATACTTATCCGGAAATTTTTAAAAACGGAGATCTTTCTCAGTTTTTGAAGAAAAAAGGTATATATATATATATATATATATATATATATATCTAGCCGAATGTTTGAAAACATACCTCAAAATGGGCCAGAATATTCGAACAGAAAGCTGGCGATAGCCAGGTTTCTGGTTGCTGCGGTGAGAAAAAAACATAGGGGGCTTGCTGTCCTGTCCTGGAGCTAACCCGCCATGGGTTGGAAAGGGGCCTCCATGTCAATCCCTAGGAGGGGAGGGTGCTGCAAAAGCGTTGTCCCTTCCGTTAGTCCTGTTCTGGGAGAGTCAGTGCACTGGTCATGTCTGCCTTTAGTTTGCCATGTCAAATTCTTGTAACGTTTGAGGCCCATTGGCCAATGAAAGCATTCCCCTCAAGCACGTGCTAGGCTGGGGGGGGGCTGGAGGAAGTCAGGGGGGTGATTTAACCTTGAATTCTCTGCTTAGAACTTGCTTAAGTCTCAAGCATCCCCCGTCATTTAGGGCCTTTAAGTCGCTAGAGTGTATGGACAAGTCCAGAGTGTCTTTTTGATGGACTTGAATGTTTCTTTTGCTAATCAGGAACCAAGAAGAGAGACACCTTAAGAGAACCATGGGTAAGAGCTGAGTTTCTTGGCAATATTTACTCTAGTTGAGTCAGTTTAAGCTGTGTGGGCTCCTGGAGTCCGATGGTCTGGTTTTCATAAATCCGGCTAGATATATATATATATATGTTGCATAAAAAAACGGTCCTTGTAAAAAAGCGTCATTTTTATGTAAAAAAGCTGCTTTTTTACAAATTGAGCGGTTGTAAAAATACTGCTTTTTTACAAAAATATATTTTTGTAAAAAAGCAGCTTTTTTACGTAAAAAAGCTGCTTTTTTACAAGTTACCTGGTTGTAAAAATACTGCTTTTTTACAAATTAGCCGCTTGTAAAAATACTGCTTTTTTACGTAAAAAAGCTGCTTTTTTACAAGTTACTTGGTCGTAAAAATACTGCTTTTTTACAAAAATATATTTTTGTAAAAAAGCAGCTTTTTTATGTAAAAAAGCTGCTTTTTTACAAAATATATTTTTGTAAAAAAGCTGCTTTTTTATGTAAAAAATCTGTTTTGTTACAAAAGGTATTTTTGTAAGAAAGCTGCCTTTTTATGTAAAAATCCTGCTGTTTTACACGTATAGACCATTTGACAAACTCATTTATCGAAGACAGGCTGTTTTCCATAGCATGGTTCGAAATTTATTGAACTGTAGTTTTCGTGCGGCTAGTCACGTTCACGTTCCCGTGTCCCCTTTATTGTGGGGCATTTAAATTCCCTTGTTAACTCGCTGACAGCGTTAAAAATTTACGTTCTTTTTATTCTTTTTATTCTTTCTTCTTGTTTCCTTTGTCATTCAATTTTCCAGGACCTTCTAATTGTTGGATGCGAAGAAGGAACAGGCAGTAATTTCATTTGTTATGCTTATCGGCTGAGGTCACCCACGGCAGTAACTGCATGTTAGGCAATAATAGAATAGCTGGGTTATTCACTGTCTTATTTATAAGCAATGCCTGTCACAATCTCTTGCAGCAACCAAAGACTTCTATTCTCTCCTTCATTGCTACTTTTGTTCAAGCCGAAAACTGTACAGAATATTGTTCTGTATTATTTATCTATTTTCCCAAGGTTATCAGCTGCAATGATCGGTTTAACTGTCAACAAAATACTTGGCTATAATGCTTTGGTGCTCTTAGCAGTGGATAAATAAATTATAACTCCATTTCTAGCATAAAATCTCCAGCAAGAATCAACGACAGCAATTGCTAGGCAATTTCCTGTATTATGTATGATGCGCTAAACTTCTATCACGGGATTCATGCTATGTTGAAATCCATGTTGATGCATGCAAGATTGTCATGTCTGCGTTACAACTTTAAGCTTTCAACATGATGTAGGAACATGTTCAGTCGGCTAATCAAGCAAAAGGAAACGCTAGCCTATAGCTACAAGCGTACATACACTCGCTTGTTAGTCTAATTTTGCAATACAGAGAGCAACTTGTGAGGCCATAAAAACAGCAGACCACAGCAGCCGATTTGTTTATAAGAATTAGGGACTATAAAGGCGGTCTGTAACGTACGACAATGCGTGTTTTATTTTAGAGACCGAGAAATCAGCCAGAAAACACTTGTAAAGGCTAAACAAGTTTAATATGAACACTAGCTGAAATCGCCAGCAACATTTAGAGTATGACCGTTTTTTTACAAAATATATTTTTGTAAAAAAGCTGTCCTTTTACAAATATATATCAGTGTAAAAAAACAGCTTTCTTACGATACCGTTTTTTTACACAACATATATATATATATATATATATATATATACGTATGGTTGACGGAAGAAAACAAGTAACTACATAAGTATCCCTACAAGCCTGTTTCGTGGTTGCCCACTCATCAGGAGATTTTAATGAGAATAACTTTACCATTACTTATATACTAGACTGATTTACATAATTTATTCAGTGCGAGGTTCGTTACATCAGTTGTTGCGCAAGAGGGCTTTGTTTCTGTGGCGGCAGGAAGACACGAGTTCATTACGTTTGTTAAGTGTAGAGAGTTCAGGTCGGCAGATGATAAGGAATTTTTCTTTAAGACATAAGTTGCATCGTTTGCTTGAGCTGTTGTACGGCAGGTGTGAAGATAGAATGCGCCAGGCGATAGAGTAGTTGATGTTGTTTTCTTTAAGAGTCCAGACGTGTTTGCTGAGTTCAGTGGAGTTTCTGTTCTTTGCGTGACGGAATGATGACATGTGGTTGCTGTATCTTGTTTTGAAGTCGTTCGCAGTAAGCCCGATGTACGTTTCTGTCGTGTTGGTGTCTTTTCGTGTGACAGAAGCTACTGTAAATCAGTCTAGTATATAAGTAATGGTAAATTTATTCTCATTAAAATCCCCTGATGAGTGGGCAACCACGAAACAGGCTTGTAGGGATACTTATGTAGTTACTTGTTTTCTTCCGTCAACCATACGTATACTCGCTCTACTTTATGTATTGAGCACTGTTTTACGGATTTCAAGTTCAAACCTCTTATATATATATATATATATATATATAGAGAGAGAGAGAGAGAGAGAGAGAGAGAGAGAGAGAGAGAGAGAGAGAGAGAGAGAGAGAGAGAGAGAGAGAGAGAGAGAGAGAGAGAGAGAGAGAGAGAGAGAGAGAGAGAGAGAGAGAGAGAGAGAGAGAGAGAGAGAGAGAGAGAGAGAGAGAGAGAGAGAGAGAGAGAGAGAGAGAGAGAGAGAGAGAGAGAGAGAGAGAGAGAGAGAGAGAGAGAGAGAGAGAGAGAGAGAGAGAGAGAGAGAGAGAGAGAGAGAGAGAGAGAGAGAGAGAGAGAGAGAGAGAGAGAGAGAGAGAGAGAGAGAGAGAGAGAGAGAGAGAGAGAGAGAGAGAGAGAGAGAGAGAGAGAGAGCCAGAGGATTGGGCACTTTTGTAACGTAAAAAGGGAACTTTTGTAACACACCTCGGGCACTTTAGTAACGAAGAAGGGAACTTTTGTAACGGTAGGGAACTATTGTAACTCTGATAGGGCACTTTCGTAACAGGCAGTAGGGCACTTTCGTAACAAATCGGGCACTTTCGTAACAAATCGGGCACTTTCGTAACAGATCAGGCACTTTTGTAACAAAATGAGGAACTTTGGTAACACCCATTTCTATTCATTCAAATCATCTTTTTTTCGTCATTCCCTCACTATGTGCCAAGAATAAAGTAAATATTATCACCTGGATATACAGTAAGAATGTATTATGATTTTTGCAAACTGAAAACGAAAACATGCCGTTGCATGGGTTCACTTTGAAATCAAAATTGCCAAATGGCTAATAAAAAAGAATTAGACGCGTAACTGTGTGCCTGTGTTTTTTTTTCTTTTGCTGAGTTTAGCTTAGCGACTGCTTTCTTTACATAAACAATGACTTGACTCAGAGCGCCCGAAGCTTAAATGCTAATATTGAGCTCTCGGATCGTGCACTTTAAAAAAATGGGCATAATGATAGATACTGATTTATCGTGATGTGATTGATTTATTTTACCTGTGTAAAATGAAGTTCAAGCTAGTAGAATATGTTATATATGTTTCACAAGTAGAATATGTTACATGTAACAGGAAGGGGCAATATGAGGCGCGCCGAACATAGCCGTACATGGCCGTTCATGGCCGTACGTAGCCGCGTTCATAGCCGTGCATATCCATACATAGACGTACATAACCGTGCATAGTCGTGCATGGCCGTGCATAGCTTTGCATTGTTGTATATAGTCGTGCATAGCCCTATATAGCCTTTGCGTGGCCGTACATAGCCGTACATGGCCGTGCATGACCGTACATGGCTGACGTAGCCGTGCATGGCCGTACATAGCCGTGCATAGCCGTGCATGGCCGTACATATCCGAACATCTTGATGTTTTTATAATCTAAAAAGGCTGGGTTTCTATCTAGAGCGATACGAAACACCTTTTCTTAGCCTATTTCGCCTTAAAAGAAAGACGAAGAAATTTCAAAACTTTGACCAATACGATGGACTAACCCCTTTGGAAAACCGTCAATTTTTCGACTTTTTTAAATGGATGTTTCTATAGTCTAAAAAGACTGGTTTTCTATCTAGAACAATACGAAACACTTTTTCTTAGCCTATTTGGCCTAAAAAGAAAAGAAGAAGAAATTCATAATTTTTACCAAAACCATGGACTAATCTCTTTGGGAAAATGTCAATTTTTCGACTTTTTTTCAATTGATGTTTTTATAGTCTAAAAAGGCTGGTTTTCTATATAGCCTTATGTAGCCTTCCATTGATACATTCTTCTGGCAATATGTTTGAGTCGCTTTTGAAATGTCCGCCGGTGCGCCGTCCTACGAAAGTTAATAGCCTTTCTTACGACTTGCAAGTTAAATAAAAGTTGTCATTTTAAAATTAAGTTCAAGCTGGTACGAGTAGAATATCGTATATGGAACTGTATGGGGCGCGCCGCCGGCCAGTTCAAAAAAGAAGTTACTTTAAAAACTAGGATCAGGGGTAGAATATGTTACATGGAACTGTATGGAGCGCAACGCCGGCCCGTTCGAAAAAAAAAGTTAGCTCTAACTTCTCCCTTCTTACTCCAGAGTAGTCGGTTTTTTACCTTACTTTCACTAACAATGAGAAAATTCCGGCATCCGTCTTCTTTCCGCCCACCAAACCTGGGTATACAGTAAATATATCGCCATTTTTGCGGAATTTGAAACATGGGTTGGGTTCACTTGGAAAACGAAATTCCCAAATGGCTGATAATTATTTACTGACCTTAGTGTGGCGACTACTGTCTTTATATAATAAACAATGACTTGACTTAGAGCGCGCGAAGCTTGAAAAGCTTATATTGTGATGTCGTTATGTACACTTGAAAATAGGCTGATGATAGATTTGGGCGAATTCATCGTAATGTCATTGTTTAATTTCACCTGTGTAACAACAAAGGCTAATAAAAGTTCAAGGCTTCACATGAGCATTTCCCATTAATAGGATCAGACTAGATTAAGTGTAACAATAACAACGACTAATATAAGTCTACAAAAAACCCAAATTCAAGACTTCTCCTAAATTAACATTCTCCTTTACACTCTTTTTTATCCTATAAGAATATGTTTTATAAGAGTATCAAGGCAAAATTGCGAAATTTTAAGAATAAACCCCAGGCTGAGAATTTGAAAAGGACTAAATTTGATGTTGAAAAATCTGTAAATACCTGTACAGAACAGTCATATGTCTTTAACTTAACCGTATAAAATTATCAATTTTCAACAGATCTAAACAAAGAACACTGGTAATTGAAACCTCAATACATTCTAAAATGGGAATACCATAAGCTATAATTTAAGAATAGTTCAAGAATATTTTCAACCTTAAATAGACAGTAAAATAAAAACATTCAGCCCGTGCCGGGAAAGACTAATAAAAGTTTAAAAATAACTCAAGTTCAAGAGTTCAAAAGAGTTTAAAAAACGTTTACAACGAGACCTTTCCTATATTAAAAAACGCTCGTTAGTAAACATTACGCCGGTACACATATGGTCATTCATTTGTAACATCGCCCGCCCCTTACGGTTTTTTTTGTTGTTGTAAAGCATAAAAAGAACAACAACCAAAAAATACTTCAACGGACAAATGCAATAGTCGTACGCGTACGCTGCAAATGGATCCACGCATGATTTCAACTCCTAAAACTAGAACAATAACCAGAGTAACAGTAAACCCTGTGTGCTATCACCATTGTTTCTAACAGGTTATTCGTGTTTTTTAATAAATTGAAGAGCCGGTTCTTTGTAAATCAATGAAAAGGTGCACTTGAAAGCGGGCTGAAGATAAACCACGATAAGACCCCTCTAAATGGTTTCCACGCTGTCCCGAACGTTAGCGGTACAATATTTAAAATGTTCCTATTCAAAGCCAACGGATTTGAGTAGGTTGGTAATATTGTCGAAATCAAAATTAAACTTGTTTATGTGACTAAACACCCTAAGAAAGACCGTTAGTTTGTTCTGTATGTGTGTACGCTACTCCCAAAAACCCAGATCGGGCTCTTTTGTAACAAATTGAGGAACTTTGGTAACATTTATTCCTACTCATGAAAATCGCTGTTTTAACAGGAATAAAGTAAATACACCTGCACCGTCAAAATGCAAGCTCAAATAAGCTCATTTCCCTCTCACCAGCCCTGGGTATACAGAAATTATATCTACACTGGTTTTCGCATATTAAAGCATGGGTTAGGAGAGATGTTCATTTGATGTGTTCATTTCCACTGAATTATTGACAATCATACTGTCAATTAACTTTAGACGTTTTTTGAATTTTGGTAAAGACGTCTTTCATATTTTACTCGATTAAGTACAGTGTCTAAGGAGGCTTTCTTTAAGATACTTCTATCCCAACTTTCCTTTTGAAGAAGCTCCTTAATTCTGGTTTTACATACTGGGGCATTTTTCTCAATCATGTCACGAAAAACTTCCTGTATGTTTTCCTTGTCAGAAGAGGAAAACATATTCTTTACGCTGCTTGTTACTGTTGGTGGAATTATGTCACTGTTTGCGTCCTCTTCCAGTGATCTCTGGACACGTTCTTGTAACGTTTCCTGCTCCGAAGGGAGACTCACAATTTCAGTAGAAGATTGTTTTGCATACCTCCACTGTGAGCGCACTTTGTCAAGTACCCTTTTAGGATCTTCGTCCTTGAGTTCAGCATGATTAGATATCTTTGACCTCACAGCCTCCAT
The DNA here is from genome assembly GCA_942486035.1 of Porites lobata. Taxonomy (NCBI): domain Eukaryota; kingdom Metazoa; phylum Cnidaria; class Anthozoa; order Scleractinia; family Poritidae; genus Porites; species Porites lobata. The sequence continues at coordinate 40,091 of CALNXK010000630.1, read as the reverse complement.
GGTGACCTCCTTTTGGTTAATCTCCTCTTGAAAGACAGTCCGCAAGACAGCTTCCCTTTCAGCCGTCCAGGTTACTTTTGACGTCGTGGACTGACACTCCTCCTCGGCGGAGATCTTTGAGCATTATTCAATATCTTGGCTTTCTTTCTCAGGATCATGGCTTATTTTTTGTTGCGGTTTTTCGCGCATGACAGTACGCAGCTTCCTGAAACATGCTTTCTTTTAAATCTCTCCCGTTGTATGCGTACATGTAAAGCTTATAAAGTCTTTAATACAATAATATGCTCACTGGCGTTGATGCCATTTTGTGATGTGCAGATATCTTCTTTACCTTTTATGGGAGTGAAAAACAAATTAAACCAAACTTACCTTAAAAAATCGTCACTGGACGTACTTTAAATTTATTACGGAACTAATCAGACTGTAAGATCGGCGATGCAAAAAGCACGTGTTGATCGACGAAGCTGTGCGAATTGGTAGACACCGCTGTCTGACTGTGAGCACACTGCATAGCCTACATTGCTGTATGTATCCCATGATCCATTTTCACACTAGGCAAATCAGTTCTACACAGGTCAGTTTGAGGAGTGAATAACTTTAATTCATAATCAAGGCGGCGGAGATTTATTCTCGCTACCGTCTATTTGATTTTCCACTCGCAGTGCTTTCTACTCTGATCCCAATAAAAAGTGATGTGATAGTGATGATGATGATGATGTGATGTTCCGCGCATTTGGTTGTTATTTTTATACTTTACAACAGCAAAAATCCAAGGGGCGTGCGATGTTGCATATGCATCTACCATATTTGTACTCGTAATCTTTACCAACGGGTGTTCTCGTTGTAAAGTTTTATTAGCCTTTGTTGTTGTTACACAGCTGAAATTAAACATTGCAAATGAATTCGAATCTACCATTTTGCCTATTTTAGTGTCAGCAGCCGCGTACCAATGTGGAGAGAAGAAAATAAGTGTTGTCCTCTCTAGAAATTTTAGTTGATCATTGAAATGGTACTTGTTTTTACCAAAAGAAAACCTATAAAAAAGTGACTCACCCTTACCTGACGTACAGAGTACCGATAAACCCTCATGCTCAATTTTCTTCACTGTGCGTGATCCGTTACTGCCGTCGCTTTTTGTTGGAAAAGGCAAATATGAGTGGTAAAATTTAGCTCTGCGATCGACTAAGTCGTGTCGCATACTCAATAATATTTCATCGTAAGTAAGAAGTCTAAAGGCTTATTCACTGCAAGTGTCTTTTAGTCATATCTTCCATTAAGAATTGGTTAGCATTTTGGAACCAACCCCCTTCTTGTCTAAAGCGAAACCGATCTGGAAATTCGTCTGTTCTCACCTACATTAAATTTCATTTTGAAAATTTCTCTACAAAGCAGAGTTAAGAAAAACAAAGAGATTTCTGGTAAGTGCGACCATCTGCGAGATGAACGGAATAGGCCACGATGAGCGTTGTCAACGACGATGAAGACTTACAGGAATGCTGTGTACTACTTTGTCTTGCTTATCGCTGTGCCCTCAATGCCGTGTCCTGCGTTGAAATAAAAGAACTCGTTGTCCACCGTTGTCCCGTTTGATAGATTCATGCGGCTTAAAGTAGAAGCTCAAATGGTTCTGGAGCCTAGCCTTAATGATCCTTAACCTGTAGTCTATTTGACTACGCAATAAAGGCGGGGCCTTTAGAGAAGCGCTGAAATTGAATAACTTTCCATTATGCATGTTTGACACCAGTGACCACACATGATTTTTTTCTTGATTAAAATTATTTCCATCATTCTTAACAACTTCATAATTCATCGATGGAAAGGACTCACGCATTTACTTGTAATTGCGCAAACAATATACCCGTATACCCAATAGCGCAAAATGCGTAAAAGGGGTTAGAACACCTTTCCGCTGGCACAGCGCCTTACTTTTTAAAGGAAGGACCTGTATTTTCGCCCACTTACTTCTACTTTAGTGGTGTTTAGATTGATTGCTTTTTTGATTTTTATCTCTTACAAATTACGGTAAAATTGCTTGCTGGAACTTCTAGCAAAAAGGGAACTTTCGTAACGGGGCCAATTTCGAGATATCAGTAACTTTAAAAAATCACCAAAAAATAAGGAAACGACCATTTCACTTTGTGTTTCGCTTATTAGATTAACAATAGACTTAACTAAACTTCCACCACAATTTTGCGGATGCTGATTGGTTCAAAAGGTCTCACTGACGTTTTGAAACTTTCCATTTCAAAAATGGGCTTTTTCCGAATCGTGATTCCTTTCATGGACATGAAAAGTCAAACATGTTCACGGCGTTTTTTTCCCGGCCTCGATATCTCCAGTTTAAAGTGTTGTGGTCAGCGAGGGAATCGTATGGAGTATAAATGGTAAAGTAATAGCTACAATTAAATGCAAAAAAGGTGTGAAAAGCATTTTAAAAAGCACCTACCACGATGTAGGGCCCTTTTGTAACCTTTTTGTGACATCTTTGCAGCTTTTTCTCTTCTGTTTTAACGCTCGAATTTGTCTTTTTACATGCGTATGTTACTTTAAGTGAACTGTGTATAGTTTAAGTTTCACGAGTTACCACTTTAAATTGACAATGCTATTATCAAAAGGGAAAGAAGTAACAAAAGTGCCCTACTTTTCCTCTAGAGAGAGAGAGAGAGAGAGAGAGAGAGAGAGAGAGAGAGAGAGAGAGAGAGAGAGAGAGAGAGAGAGAGAGAGAATACTTCATGGAAAGTGCTAGCGTACGGTATTTACGCACGAGTTGTTGACGTATCAGAAATCGAACGAGTGAGCGCAGCGAACGAGTAAGATTTCTGATACAAAAACAGCGAGTGCGTAAATACCGTACAAAGCACTTTCCATGTGGTATTGTGTTTATCATATACATACTGAGACATTCATCATTTTGGCGGCCTTTTTATTTTAAATCTTTCAAAAATGCAAAAAATTTGCCGCTACACACTTACCGCAAACTGACAACGAAAACGAAGTATCAGCTTTTTAGTAAAAACGTTTGTTAAAAACAAAGATGACGGTGAGGATATGAGGTAATCCAAGAAGTATAAATAATCTTAACTGTTTGTTCTCAATGCACAATTGAAAATGAGTGAATTTAAGTAAAATGGCCGGTTTCAATATAAGCTTAAGCTTAAGCTTAAATGAAAGGCAAAGTAGCTCCGACAAAAAGCACAACAAAAGCTTACGTCTCGTTCTGCTTATCCCTTTCCGCTGTTGTTTCGCCAGCTCTTTACCATTTTCTTTATCGACAGTGAAACAAACGAAAGAATTCCACTCCATTTCCGAAATGTTTTTCACTTTCTTAGCGACAAAAACTCTTTGAGTAAAACTTTTCTCGTTGAATGTGTGCGAAGCAGCGCTGTAAGCTGCAATAAAAGGCGGGAATTTTGGCGCGAAACTCACACACCTCTGTGGCCTCTGATTGGACGTATCATTTTTCTCACACGTGAAAAAACATCGCTCGCGATTCTGATTGGACGTATCAATTTTTTCACGTGTGAAAACCATCGTTCGCTCCTCTGATTGGCTAGAACTAGTTTGCGTACGAAAATTTACAACATAGCTTTTTGGTGAGTATTTCTCAGTATGTATATAATAAATATATAATATCTCCAATTATTGACCTTTCTGCATCTTAACTGTCAATTCCTACTAACATTTTTATTTTTTACAGTGAAAGAGGCATTTGGATGGTGAATCCCTGGAGATATATACCTGGTTTTTTGAAAACCGGGCTACTAAAAAATGTCAGTCTCTCGCACTGATTGTTAATTTGATGGCCCTTGTTACTTGAAAAGTAAAATCTCACCTCAAAAAGAAATTATTGAATACATGAGCCTCCATTTGATAGAATCGTCTGTCTTGAAGGTAACAAAAGTGACGTTTTCCTCATTAATCTGGAAAATAAGGCATTTTAAGAAGCAATTTTTAGTGTCGGTGTCACCGATTGCAAAGCCAATTCCCCAGTTCACCCCATTTTTAATTGACGCTGGTCTCCCAAAAACAATCTAAGCCAACACTGCTCAACAAAACCAAGTCCTAAAACCAGCAGTTCAACTGCTTGCTGACTAGGAACATTCTGAACAGAGTGGGTCATTGCTTGCATGCAAACAGCACAAACAAACTGCATAAGAGTGCAAAAACGCATCAAACTTTACAACAACCCCACTCCCCTGTAATTTAACCATGCTACCCCAAATGCATACCAGACGATAGCCCCATGTCTGTGCAACAACATGGCACCCAGCCAGACACAACCCCCCCTTAATTTGAGGGAGACATTGAGCTTTGAAAGACAGGGGTAAGCCCAGGTACAGAGACTCAGCAAATCTGCATTCTAGCACAAAGCATAGTCTTTACAACAACCCCACCCCCCTGGAATTTAACCAGACTACCCCAAATGCATACCAGATGATAGCCCTGTGTCCGTGCAACAACATGACAGCCAGCCAGACACAGCCCCGCCTTAATTTGAGGGAGACATTGAGCTTTGAAAGACAGGGGTAAGCCCAGGTACAAAGACTCAGCAAATCTGCACTCTAGCACAAAGCATAGTCTTTACAACAACCCCACCCCCCTGGAAGTTAACCAGACTACCCCAAATGCATACCAGAATATAGCCCCATGACTTTTCAACAACATGAGACTTAGTTTGACGGAAGCCCCCTTCAAAAAATATTAGCTGGGCCAACGGGGGCAACAGCCCGTCCCTACGGGAAGGGCTGTTGCCCCCCTCGTGCAAATTTTCTGGAATTTGCACTGATTTCTGTCAATTCCAGGAAGTTATTTGGAGCCCATGGTTAAGAGGTGAGGGTGGTTAGTCTTGAAGAGCGAGATTGTTATTTTTACACTAAAAGTATCAGGGCTTTAAGCGAATTAAGTTTTGAAAGATTGCCTGCAATGTGCTGGACTTGACTTAAGATTTCAGGCGACCCGGTTTTCAAAACTCCAGATATTTATATATATATATATATATATATATATATATATATATATATATATATATATATATATATATATGGAATACGTTCTACCCAGAATACAAGTATTTATATATATATATATGTATGCGTCCACACTCCCTTATTCGTATGGTATTCGAATTCGAATCGTTTGAAACACAAAAACAATGGATAGGTAGCATCCTTTACAGGGCATGCGCTGCATGATGTCTGAAATCACAGCATGAGCGTTGCCAGCTTTTCGAGTATTTGTAGACCTGGCTGACTTTCATTTCCACATTTCCAAACTACACGCATGACTAGCATGCACTGACCTCACCATCACTTTGACCTCTTAAAGTTTTTTAGCTCACCCCAGCAACGCATAATTTAAAACAAGCGATAGAGTGATCAAACAAAAAATTTGTAGGCCCTAGTCCATCAGCTGAGAGCCGAAAATTTGGGTTTATGGCTCACTCGAGGAGAACAGCAGAAACATGTCACATATTAATCTTTGACTATTAAGCATCACAAAAATGCATGATAGCAAGGGTAAAACGGTAGCTTTCACTTTGAAAATCGAAATTTAAATTTGCCCCTCATAAGCTCCTTTTGGCCGCCATCTTGATTTTTGGGGAAGGCTGAAACATTCTTTTAACTTAAACAAATTTTGTTTTAGAGTAGATTTAAACCATATTTGAACTAAAAACATGACTTCCGTTTATTCTAGTGCTTAAATTATAAATACCTGAGGTCGTATGCCTATTAATCAACATTGAATCAACATTGCCCGTTATTGGTCACTCAATAAGAACGGCAGTTCGCTATTTGTTTAATAACTAGAAAAAATGTAAGGTTTAGAATATTGTTTCAGAAAAGAGTAAGTAAACAAATCATATGTTTACATTGCCAGTGTATTGAATAGAGTCTCCTCTTGAAAACAATTTCTTAGGGGACAACCTTATCCAGTCACGCGTCCATGACCGGACTCAGTTTTAGAGGTTTCAGCTGAATGTGAATTCCCCGCACGTCTCATCAAAATCAATCTAATGACCGAACTAAGTACACCAACGAGAGAGATTTGTAACTCGCTAAGCCTGTCTACACAGAAGTAAGTGATGACTAACTGCACTCCACGGGCAAGAGAAAGAAGCCAGCGAATGACTTTGTAATGAGCCGTTGCTCATCCAATTACACTTACTTTGACCCAGTGAAGAAAGCCAAGGTGAAGGCTGTGCCTGAAGGTTCGCAACAAGGATCTAGTACTTCCTCTTGTGCTTGGATGGCACTTCTGGGACAGTTCTGGCAAGCCGAGAACAAAACCGGCAGTTTTGATGAAACTGCAGGCTACAGAAGTTGTAGATCTGCTCTGGAGCTATGTTCCATGTGGTCGCTTAGAGTAACTAACTTCGCGCAGCAGGTGCGTAGACGAAGTGGTTGACGTGTAGCGCGAGGTGAAAAAAGACTGAAAATAATGTCTACCGCTGACAGTGTACAATACAGGGATTTACCGCGATGCACTATACTATGAAGTCATAGAACGAGCTGCAACACTGCAAGTCCCAACACAAACAAACTGAAATCGTCAAATTCCTTGTGCTCGACAGGGCAAAACTGAAGCATTTAGAAGCAGACTCGGAAACTGGATCATGGACTCCCCGTTTGACAACTGAAGACCAGTCAGGCGACTAGAGGCAGACATATGGTGACCAGAGACCCAGTTCCTGAGGTACAGTTCTGTGACGAAGAGGCTGATACGCGTATTGTTGTGTACGCTCGGCATGCGCGTAGGAATGACAGTGTGATGCACTCTGATACACTAACACTGAGACTGATGTCTTTGTCCTCCTGCTTGCTCATAGCAAAAACTTGACTTTGAAAAGGTGCTACATGAAAAAGGGAAGAGGCGCGAACATTCTATACAACTTGACCCAGGCCGATGTTAACCACTGCTTCATGAGGAGACCTTATAGGTGTAAACTCGAACACAGGCTGTGATAACATCTCTGCCTTCTTTGGTAAAGGGAAGTGGAAAGCAGTCCAGCCTTTCCAACCAATGGGGGGTACGTCCGAGTTATGGCGAGTATCGCGGAAAAGAGTGATCAGTATCCAATGAGAACTTTAGATTCAAGATACGGAAGCACACGTATGTGAACTGTACGGAAAGAAGTGGCATGGTGCGCTGCTACGAGATTCATCCCCAGCTTAAGGCTGGAAGGTCAAGCTGGAGAATCTGCCGCCCTGCGAGTTATCTTTTCAACTTACAGGAGCAATTATCAAGCCTCAATGTGAGGAAGAACCATCGTTCTGCTCCCCACCTTGGCACGTTACGGTAGAGTAGTTGCAATTCATGCGTATGAACCTTTCTTCAGCTTATGATGTTAGAGCAGAAAATGCTGTACATGCGAATCTATGTTTATGTTAAATTTTCCAAACGCGAATGTCAGCAGTGAAGAATGGTGTTATGCGAATGATGTCAGTTATGGGATCATAGTGCTTTCGTTCTAAAACAAGTTCTGGAGCACGTTTCGAGGAGGGTGGGGGGAGGGGCACTCCCTTATTTGACTTATACAGGTCAGGTATGTGCTGCTGAACACAAGGTCTTGAGTATTAAACAGGGTGTAGAATTTTACTGTTAAAATAGTAAAATTGAAATTATTTGTTTTATTATTTTAATGGTAAAATTCTATTTTAACAGTAAATTCGCTTAAAAAGGCTGTGAAGGCTTGCGATAAGCAGTTTACATTTGCAATACCTATATTTTTTTCCAGTTTATCTATTTCCGTGATTTTAGTTTGAAAAACTATTTGATTCTTTATGTAAAACAAAACAATCAATGTCAGAATCTTAAACAGCGTCGAAATTTGAAGGTCTCGGCGTCACAGCTCTACCAAGACTTCCCTTTAGTGCATCCACCACCCTCCACCCCCCACCTCCCCCGAGCAAGTTATCTGCTCTTATTTGTGCCTTATGGCCTCTTGGTAGAGGTATGATTTTCTTTCCCTAAAAAACGAAGTTACAAAGCTCTAAACATGTCCTTCTAGCATTGTGATTTCGATGGCCTTAAACCTTCGTGACTACTTTGGTCATTATCACTCCATATGGAACGACGCATGATCATGCATATTTTCCTCCCTAAATCCATTTAGCTTTTAGTTTATGTCAATAAATTTGTAAGCAACAACGTCACAAAAGGTATCCAGCGATATCTCGTTTTTGATATTCTGACTAATCGTAACAACGTTACACTCACAAAAAAGGTAACATTTTGAGGAAAAATCCACTGCCAATGTCGCTGTTTATCTGCTACTCTTTGAAGAATAAATTTTTCTTTTTCCTAATATATAGATTTAGCCAGGGCTAAAAGCGAAGCTCCAATTAAGAAATTTATAATTTAAATCAAACAATAAACTTTTAATCCACAAATCATTTAACTTAAGGGCACATTCATGTGACTTTTGAGGGAAAGGCTAAGTTATTTTAGAGTGAAACATCTTACATCGAATTGATAACCTTATATGTACACCCACAAAATAGCAAAAATCTTCGATCACATTCAAGATCACAGTAGATTAGGCCTCGAAAACAAATTCTTGGAAAACAAATCACGCCGAATTTTTTTGCCTTCGACAGGTTTCCTTTATAAATTCTTGCCAACAAATCTGGGGTTGTTTAAACCAACCTTTTATAATTTTTACACATCACATTTGACGTGAAACAGTACTATTTATCATACAGACCTCGGACATAACGCAGTATTTCACAATTCTTCAAGACAAATTGCACTCAGTCAATATTCAGGACTATCAATCGTAAAGCGAAACCGTTCAAAAATTTCCAAAATCACCCATATGGCCAGCTGGTTCTCGTTTCTATAGTGCGAGCTGTCAGTGTGGTCGAGTGTTTGAAGTAATATATCAACCATGAGACGCAGTGTTTCATGTAATATATCAAACATGAGATGCAGTGTTTCATCACCTGATGAAACACCGAGAAGAGAGTTGAAAATACGACGCGCAGCGGAGTATTTTTGACGAACTTCGAGGTGTTTCATCTGGTGATGAAACACTGTGTCGAATGTTTGATATTTCTTCTCAAACAAAATCATTTTTGAAGGAGAAATTAAGGATGCAAATACTGAGCAGTTTTTCATCCGATTTCCAAACACTCATTAAACATTAATTTTCTTTGTATTTTCTTTATGAATTATTAATGAGTTTGAGAATGAACTTTAATAGAGTTAAGCTTCAACATAATAGCGAATTTATTATTATTTTTTTTGTTATTTAATGGTTTCAGTTATAACGATGTGTAATCTTATAAAGCGTTTGATACGCGCGACATTTTTGAGTACTCCTGCAAGCGATGTTCATGAACGATGAAAACAAACGGCACAGACAAGCAATTGAAATTGCAAGAGAGACTACTAACAATCAAAAAAAGAAATATAATTCGGTGAAACATTTACAGAGATAACAATTTTCATTCATGAAGACAAGTACTAAAGTGTCTCTAAAAATCCTGAGTCTCGGCGTGAAGCTTTATAAGCCGGCTTCCCGGCGCGGGTGTTTACTGTTTTCCAAGGTGAACTCCTCGAAGCAAGAAAATCGCTCAAAGTTTTCTTTCTACAGCCAAATTTATAACTAAATATTCTTCGGAACGTTTTCTTTCTATCTGTGGTGAGAAAATATATCTGAAGGCTTTTTAAAGTTCTGTAAGCTTATATCAAACCGTTCACACCTGATTCTAGGTCAGATCATTGACTCAAACTACGGCTACAAACGTGCATAAACTGTCAGCGTGAACTGTGCTCGACTTCATGAAATTAGATATAACAAAAACAAACATCAAATACAATAGTTACTCAGGCTTACCATTCGAGATTCAGTTCCTGAAAGGTATCAAGGAAGGCCACAGTTGCTTGAGACTTTTAAACCCTCTTACGCATTAAGCAAGGTGAAAAACGAAAACGATGCCATCCGAAATCGAATTACCAAATTTTGACAAGCGACGCGTTTCTCAACCAAAAACCCAGTAAACAAACCAGCCATGAATAACAGAAGACTCTTGACTGATAGCAGCTGTATTTCATTTTGTACATCCAGAAGAAAAAGGCAGTTAAAAACATCACAAGTTGACACAAAACTCTGTCAGCTTCAGCTGTCAAAGTAAACAACTTTCAAGATGCTGCATAATTTGTCCGCATGAACTCACCTGTCAAATTTTGACCAATCAGAGTATAAAAATTGGACGTAGAGCGTGACCAACGCGTGACCATGGTAAGATAAGGTCTTCCCCGCCTGTACTTTTAAAAAAACTGGCTGAATTTTCGCTTCCGAAGTCAGTTTGAAATCAAAATCCTAATAGTGCGGGGCCATAGTGACATAAACACAAGATATTTGATATGAATCCTTGGAAAAAATAAACTCGAGCCTGCGATCATTTCAAACTGGTAATTTGTCAGCGGATAACTTCAAAAAATACTCGACCTCGATGGGTTGACACTTGAGCCCGCGCTATGGTCAGGTGATGCTGGTCAGCGGATGCCCTGTTTTGACAGCTGTCAATTGATCACAACATTGATGTGCAATTAGTTTTCTCTTGGGCTCCCAAAATAGCTAAAAGTGTGAGAGTAAACATTGGTTGTCCTGTGGTGCGGACGGACGGTCGGTCGGCGGTCGGTGTACGGTCACGTGATTACCAAATTTTCTGGGATGGGTAGATTTACTAAGCTATGGGGCTCCGCCCACGCGCGCGGTTCGCGCGCGTGGAGCTCCGCTAAAAAGTTGGCCAGCCACAATTCCATGTAAAAAAAAGACGATAAAGTGGGCAAACTGCTAATAAACAAGAAAGGCAAAGAAAAAAAAAAGAGAGCGATAGAGAGAGATCGAAATAGATTCGCAAATGAAGTCAAAATTCTGGCTTGTGCGCATGCGTGAAAAACAAAAAAGCCGTTTAATTACGTCCGATTGGTCTGAAAATATGCCTTTTTTGAGGCAAAAATCATTTTTAGCCATTCTTTTAGCCACGCTAATTAGCCGAAAACCAATCCAAACAAGAGGAATTTGTTAAAAAATGCGGTTTTTTCGCTACTCGCCGGCGGTCACCAAAGGGTTAAAGAAAGTTACCAATTTGTTTCGAATTGGCCTTTTTCCTCATAAAAAAGTCAAATTTGCCCATTGCAGCACAAAACAGGTTTGTAATGTGAAAAAGAAGAACTTGCTATGTTTAATTAAGGTTAATGACAATTTTCTTATTTAAATGATTGAGATATCAGTTGACTAGGCTAATTTTTAAAGCAAAATGGCTGTCACTGTGACGTCATATATGACGTCATCACATCTTGACTAACCCTAACAAAGCTAAAATAATATCTCAGATACCTAGTAGTTCAAATCTTCTTTAAAAAAATGGTGTGTTTAAATTAAGAGGGAATCAAAGATTTGTTTATAAATCCACGATGGCGAGCAAATAAGGGTGTAAGTGGCAAATTTAAAATTCGATTTACAAAGTGAAAGCTACCGTTCTATCCTTGCTATCATGCATTTTTGTGATGCTTTTTACTCAAAGATTTACATTATACATGTTTTGTTTGTTTCCCTTAAGTGAGCCATACAGCCCCCCTAGCTGATGGACTACCCGGGCCTACAGGTCTATGGGCTGGCTACGTCCCTGCAAAGTATTCGAAAACCTAGTTTTCGTTCATCCACACTAAAAAGATAAGCCAGCGTTTTTAAAAAACTCCACTATGGTAATCGTTTTCTAAAACGTGCATTTTTGTCGCCCGAAAACTCCGTTACGTGCGGATTCTCCGTTTTCAAAAATAACACGGTGCCTAAGGACCCGTCCACACGTGTCTGTTTTTGTTTGAAAACGGTTATTTTTTCCTACAGTTTGCCTACCGTCCATACTTATCCGGTGAAAAACGGCTAACGAAAACGCAACTTTTGAAAACGCTCGCCAGCGGAGATTTTTGTAAACGCAGGCTTCTCGTTTACGTATGGACGGACGAAAAGGGTGGTTTTCGAATACTATACGATGATGCCATACATCATATACTTCTAACATGACTCATGTTCCGTAAGGGATGTTATCGTATTTCCATCGTTTTCGCGTTTTCGAGTGGACGGGTTAAATTGATTCGAATACGCTACGTTAAAAAAATCTCAGTTCTCAAAAATATCCGGATACTTGTGGATGGGGTCTAAACCTAATGCTTTTTGACGTTCTCATTGGATCCAACTCATAGGCGACACTGAGTGCTGACTAAAACTAGCACTCATAACCAAAGAATTCAGTATGGTTGACTTGTTATTTGATTTTCTTTTTTATTGCTGTATCTCTTTTGGGATGTTGTAGTTAGTCTATTAATAGATCGCAATCGAAAAAGGCCACCAACAACAGTCATCCGATAAAAATCTAAACGGAAAAAAAAACTTTCTTAAGAGCAATCAAGTCTGTTCGTTGTATTAAGGCTAATGAACTCCAGAAATTATGGCACGTTAACCTAACAATAGTTGTAGGAACAGCCGTGGCCGGCGAAAATTACGCTTGGGTTACCTTAGTGTAGAATGACATACTTTAGTAGTTTTGATCAAGATTGTTTTTTTTTTTTTCTGCATATCAGTGAAGTTAAAGAAAAACTGAGCCGTTACTGTCATCTTTGAGTATAATGGTCCACAGAACAACAACAAAAAGAATATCGGCTTCTTCGCAATTCCCTGTGGACTGCTCTTAAAAGTTTGATGGGTGGGGGGTCGTTTTGGCTCCAGACGTCTGCTCGATATTACGCTAGAAAAGCTTAGGTGCAGCTTCTCAGGCTAAAACTATCGAGGCTTACCAAGGGCTCTTCGATTTGGAGGTTTACCAAGAGTTCTACCATTTGGAGGTAAGAGAACATATCTTTAACTCAAACGTAAGTCAATGTGCATAACTTACGCTTTCGCAGTGGAGGGAAGCACTTCAGCGTCACGTTAAAGGTCAACAAATGCGAAGCCACTAAGCGCAAACAAGAAGTGAGCTCCATCTTTCGTATTTACGCCTTCAATGTTAGCAATCAATAGCTTAGATAAGAAATAGTTTAAAATCTTTTAAACTTTTAGGGCTGCAGTTGCTTACTAATTGGTGATTTAGCTTGATACGATGAGCGTACACTGAAACAACACTAGTTCCAAGACTTCCAACTATAGCACTGCAAAGGTCCTATATTGAGTTTATGTCATAAATTTAAATGGCCAACAGTTGGGCACGCCACGATCGAATTTATTAGTTTCTTGGTGTTTCAGTGAGTGCAAACAGTCACTTTATCATTCAAAATATGTGTGAAAAACGTATTCAAAATCTGGGTCCTCGGAATGAGTTAGCACTTGTTAGGCCGAGCAGACATTCTTGAAGATCTTTATTGATAGATTAAAGCAAACAATCGCATGCACACGTGCAAGTTTACCATGCAATAACAAAAAATACATGTTTTCTTACAAGCATTAAACTAAATAAAGTTAAAAAGGCATCTATTTACAAAACAACGCTTGAAGAGCTCCGAGGAATGCGTGGTAGTGTGTAATCATGGCGACATTTATGTGGCGCAGACTTATTTCGCACATATTATTTCTTCCTTGACGTTATGAACATGCGTAGTAAATTGCTGCGCGAGAACTTCCAACCATGTATTGTTTGCATTGGAGTAGCCCGGGCGGGGGAGGGAGGGGGTACTGAAGGAAATGTCATACGGGGAAGTTCCGCTACGAGATCCAATCACTTACCCTTTTTATAAACTAACCATTATTTTTTTACAGAAAATGTACTTTCTACTGACAAATGGTACCCCTCTCACATAACTAGTTTAAAACACTGCTTCCCTTTTAACTGCTGTAAATTCACCGTCTACAAAGGGAAATTTCTCCAATTTAATTGGCTTAGAGCAGTGGTATTTCAGCTTAATTTGAAATACCTACATGTGAAAATTACAAACCTTTTGCAGGTAGTAGTATAAACAAATAATAGCATGATTTGTACGTGATATTTGTCATAAATAGCACTCGTGATATTTCAAAGTTGTCTCACATTTCACTCGCCTAACGGCTCGTGAAATTACGTATAACAATTTCGAAATATCTATCACTCGTGGTATTAATGCCAAATATCACTACAAATCATGCTATTACCTATGCAAACCAGGAAGTTTTCTCGTCTCTTAATTTCACATCCATAAAATGCGTTTTTGAGCCCTTTTTGGTCCTTTCACAGACCGAAATGTCTTAGTTCCCTCCCTTTCATAAACTTCACAACCAATGAAATCCCAACCACTTCCTATACCTGAAGCCCGAGAAAAAGTATAGCTTTCTTAAAAGGTTCTTATTTTTCAGAGGTTGTCATAGTGTAACCATTGGCAGAAATATTGTACTACTAATACATAATGGCAAACATTCAAGGTCCAAGGAGAATATCAATACATTTCTATGTTTTTTAAATGAGATATTAAGATTTTAAATCGTCTATATTGCACGGTAGCTTTATGGAAAACATACTGCTAGTGAAAATCCAAACAAATGTAAATCAAAGAAAACGTATACACAATAACCTTTTGTCAAAAGTTTCTCACACAATTAAGATCGACAATTTTGACCTTCAAAATTGGAGTGATTGTTTTGTATAAGAACCTATTTTTCTTTGCCAGGCTTCACTGGTTCTTATATTTTTGGGTATTTAAATGCCAAATTTCAGCCTCTACGTTCTTAAATCACTAGTTTCTTATACGCGGGTTTTTACTGTATTTTAACATCTTTAAAACATCAACGATTACCTTGTTGACACTCCTTATAGGCCAGTTCCGAGAATTACTAAAATTGATAATTAGTTCCAAGGCTGAGGGGTACAATAAATACTATTTATTAACCGAGTGTGAGATCATTACACGGAAATCTCAGACCAGTCAGATGTATTGACCGTGCGATAGCGACGGACAAGGTTAATAAGTTATTTATTATAATAGCATTTTATTATGGACCTGAGCCTGCGATCAATGAAAACCAACGACTGGCTAGCGGATAACTACCAAAAACACGTCACCTCAATGAGTTGTACACTTGAGTCCGCAATACAGTCAGGTGCCACTTGTGAGCGGATGCTCTTTTTAACAGCTGTCAATTTACCATAACATGGATGCCCATCGGGATGTCCACTATAAAATTCTCGTGACAACAATTTATAATTCAAAGACAGCATTAATATTGGAACTATATCATGAAAAAGTTTTAAAGTTTTAATTAGTCTCTTGTATCACTGAATTGTTCTCTACTCAGGTATGGAAATGCAACGGGCTCGTGGTTTGCTCCCACTCTTAAGTAAGTTATGAACAATTGCAATTGATGTAGTGTAGGTGAAATACTCGAAGTGGTTTTTTTTTTTTGTTTTTTTTGTTTGTTTCTTCGTCAAATTTACTCATAACTGAATGTACGGGTTTATAACTTGCACGAAAAGGGTCTATGTCACGAGGATGTTGCTGTCAGTTTTGGTCAATTATGCGCTTACTGCAAAATTTAGCCAAAAGCAAATTTTGACCAAATTTCCAAATTTCCTTTTCTGAAATTCTAAAAAAGAAATAGCATTCTGTGAAAGTACAGGCAGAGAGCTTTCATTTGGGTGGCCACAACATAGGATTTTGTCCGCAGACTCAAAAGTTACATTCACCTTACAAAACTCCATCAAGCACTCTGGCAGTGAAAGGGTTAAGTCACAAATATTCTCCATTAGAGATATAACGAAGATATCAAGCAAATCTCAGCAGGCAGCATTACCCATCACAATTTTTTGGGTGATTTTTGCAGGCATAGCGTTAAAAAAAAAAAAAAAAAACTTCAAAAAGTTGGGCCAACATTGTCTTAATCCGTGTTCATCCTTGCCATCCTTTGTTACAGACGAAAGGAAACGGTTTCAATGCTTAAAAATAGTATAAAATAACAAAGCTAGACCATTCTATTGATGCGAGTTCAGGTATAAACATTTTAAAGATAGCAAATAGCATGACAAACACCTTTTAAATACATAATTCTCACTGTTGTTGTTGTCGTTGTTTTTTTAATGCAAACAGTATTAGAAATTATGTTTATTGTCTTTTAATTAACAGTTACATGTACCTGGGTGTTGATGCTTGTATCTTCAACAGTGGTGTCGCAACAATCAGGTACGTTATTTTCAGATGATCTCATCGAGATACAACGAACATTACAGTTGAACTTTCACGTGTGTCTGTCTCTTGTAAGCGACATTATCGTCTAAGCGACCGTGTATCCGAACTACCAAAATTTTCTCAGTTAGAGCCCTGTTCTTGGAACCGCTCGAAAACGAACACCTCTTATAAGCGACCGCGACCACCTTTTGCCTTCATGGTTTAATACGTTTCCGTTTTTTTGAACCCCCTGTAAGCGACCACTTGACGCGCGACCACTCAATGTTCGCTGTACATACCACACCACTTAGAGTAGTTTAACATGGAACAACACGTATACGTAACTTGAAAATTGCATTCAGTTAACGATAACTCTCTGCTCTGCCAAAAAGAGGTTGTAAAAACATGCCCCCTGTGATTTATTACTCGTTTACTGGAGGTCAAGAAGTTTAACTGCATCTTTACCAGGCGGAGTTATGATCCGTGCCCAATTTCTTTCTACAAGAGGATAATCTGTATCTAGAATAATTTGGCTCAGTATGACAACAAATAAAGCTAATTCTCGTCGAACTGATTTGGCTGATTTGTTCTGGTGTTATTTCTTCAGGCAGCCGAGACATATTTTGTGTCATCTGACTCCGAAAGAAGACAATGCAAGGAGGGTTCTCAATGCATTTTGTCGAAAAATTGAGAGAATTGTAAACTTTTAGACAACAAGTAGTCCCCATTTCAACAACACACGCGCTCGCGTTTCGCTCGCTCTACTGTTCCTGAGGAAAAATGGGGACTACTCGTAGTCTAGTAAACTTTTGAAGGATAAAATTTATGGGGACGAGGTCTGGATGTGAACATATGAATTGCTCACGGCACCGGACGAATTTCCGACCTGTTGAATATCACCATCGTGCGTTTAGGAGATCCGTTAACAGAACCGTTCAAAAATTTGAACGCCAAAACCGAGATAAGGCCGTCTAAATTTTTGTACAGACGAAATTGACCATTCCTGTGTCAACGCCATACGCGTCTAAATGTTTGTTAGGCAAGCGCGTGGTTGAAACATTCAAGCTGCTTCGTCGGTTCCATGTGCCAAAAGCAGAAATACTGAAATAGGGTCACCAAATAACGTAAACTACGTCATTGCTTCTGATCAGATGTAGGACGCCTTTTTTAAGTATATGCGTTTAAAAGTTACTTAGTTGATAGTAAGTTTTCTGTTCGCAGCTTGTATCACTGGCGAAAATCTTCATGGTCTCAGTGGATTCTTTTCAAGTCCAAATTTTCCAAATAGCTTTCCACTGTACAGCAGATGTGTCTGGAATATCACAGTTCCCAGCGGATACATCATTAAACTCAGCTTCCTCAGCTTTCGACTGGGACTAACTCGGTACAGTCAATGTTATTTCTTGTATGATCCAGAAGCCCGTGTTACAGTCACAAATGTTGCTTCAGATGATGGTTATCAACCGTTCATGCTGTGCGGTCAGCAACTTCCATATCCAGTGTACTCAGTGGGGAATTCAATAGAAGTTATATTCACGTCTTTGAGCAGTCAATACCCAGGGTTTAATGCAACTTACACGGCTATCACTTATAGTTCAGGTACGTGGTGTACATTATTTTTTAAAACATCAATGATTGAGTTAAGATTTAAAAAAAATGACCACCAACAACTGGCCCTATAAAAAGTAATCCAAGAAAGTCTTGGATTCTGTATTCCACGCTTTGGATTCTGGGTTCCAAGTACTGGATTCTGGATGTCAGTGACACTTAGATTCTGGATTCTAATCATAAGTAGGATATTGGATTCCTTGAGTAGAATCACATATTCCAAATCCCAGGATTCCACATTTCACAAGCAAATTGTGAAAAAAGGATACGAAAACATTTTAATTTCCGTGCTAATGATCTACACACTAGAGCTTAAGAAAAACGATTCAGTGCTATTTAATGAAATTAGGATGTGGAGATGTTATTTCCGAAAGTGGTATACATCACATTTTGGTATGAACTACGAACTTGGGGTAATAAACATTTTAACAAGGAGGTCTTATTATGCGCCACTGATTTTATAGCACGATTGTCATTTCTATTATACCTGTAAGAGTAAATTGTTTTGGACAACTTAACCTTTCTGCGTAGGATTCAAGCATAAAAACGGGAATTCGAAAACATGATGTTTGCATTTCCTTATAAGTTAACAGCACATCGTAAATGTCCAGAAAATATAGCCTCTGACTAAACTATTAAAGAACGATTTATCACTAAAGGCATAGAAAAGTCTCAAAATGTACACTGCATCTTTACTTTTCACATTTCTTGTTCCGTAAGGTATTATTTATGTTTAATTTTGAAAGTGTGCACGCGTCACCGCTAGTTCTTAATTAAATTATCTGTGAGGAATTTTATACGCAAACGTCAACATCACCATGTACAAACGCTTAAAAAAGACCTGAAATCAGGTACCCAGCCCCAGAAAAAGCCGATTAACAATGTTTTTTTTTTCTCGTAACGATGTATGATTTTAGCATTTACACCAATTACATTTTGGTGACACAGCGTGGTGACTCAATATTTCATGTCACCATGCGTACACTACATCAATAGCACTGAAATCGAAACTCTCATCACGCATTTTCTCGTTTTTAACCAATTTTTCGCCTAAGAGATTTTAAAACAACAGGAAACCCATTTTAGGGAAGTACGCTGACTGACATTAATACAAATAATTCCAGAACCTCCTGTGATTACTTCTACCGGTTGTCGTTTATATTTTTACCTGACATGATTTCTTACACTTGATACGAGATATAATAAACAATCTTGCTTAGAAACTGCACATTGGTAGCAAATTTTAAGCTACAGCTAGAATTGGATATGTGATTGTTATCTGTTAATGGAGGATGTATCTAATTTCGCTAGCAATTGGCTTAAATTGAAATCATCACCATCAGAATCGGTTACGTATTCATACTCAGCTTCATCAGCATTTTTGTCATAGTCACCACTGTCATCTTCTTCATAGTTGTCATCTTTGGGAATTTTTTCGCAACGTTCGCCCATGTCCGAAAAGCCACAGAGATCCATGTAATTCATGTTAGCCTTACTGCACTGGCAGCGCTTGGTGGTACACCTTTCCTTGACACATTTGCACTTCACGAGATGAATTATGGCCTCAGGTGCAGTGAGTATTGTTGTCATGACGGGAATCCACGCATTGTCGTCGTCTTTCCATTCCCAGCCGAAGTCCTTCGTTGAGGATAAGGCTGGATTGGGGTTCGTGTTACTGTTCTATACTAGTTATTGATAGTCGGCAGATGGTATCTATCAAATATAAGGGGGAACTCATCACTGTCGTAATACTTTTCAAAAATTCGGTATGCAAAGTGGTCTGGGACGTCAAAGCAGCCTCTTAAGGACTTTGGCTTATCTAGGGATTGTACCTTGCCATTGCATCGATGATAGAGACTCTTGTTCTTTCTGCCTGACTTGCATTATCTTGAATAGCAGCTGCCCTCTGTATTGGCCGGAAGCTTCTCTAGAATGGACAAAAGTGCACTTTTGGCCGGGCATTGTAGCATTTCTCCGTCTGGAGCGAACATAGATATCGGTACCACTGTAAATTCGTTCGTTCCAACAGCTTCTTGGATGTCGATCTCAGGTCGGCTTTTGCATATCACCATCATGTGCCCAAACAAATTTCAGTCTTCTTGTAACTCCACTATTTGACCGGCACTAGCCTGCGTAGCTGGCAGGATTTTTTTGCCCTGGGTACTTTTTTGGTGGCGGGGCCGCTACGCGAGTCGAGGAAGCCGCGAGGGAAAATTCCGAAATTGACTTGAATACCCACTCTTCTCGCGGCTCCGCCGCCAAAACAATAGCACTTCCACGCTAATCCCGCCAGCTACGCAGGCTAGACCGGCACTAGAAACCTTTATCTTCTTTCCCATGGTCTTCCATGTCTGGAGCTTTCTTTTCTCCTTCGGAGACCAAAGATTGATGTTTCCTGACTTGTTGCGATCTTTCACTAAGGTCTCAAACAGTTTTTGGCCAATCTCACTCTTTTCCAAAAGATCCTTCTTGACCTTGCTTGGCATTACAACCTTTGTCACGACATGGAAAAGACCGTTGTTCCGCTCTATGAAGGGATTCGTGAAATTATGAATTGTGGTTATTACTTGTTCTATGTTTTTCTCTTCGCGAGAAGTCACAGGAGTTGACAAGGTGTGATGATGAGTACCTTCTTTTGCCAGAGTGGTCTCCGCCACTTTTTTCGCATCCTGGGCTAATCAAGCAAGCTCAGGAGCGATGAGAAAAAAATTAGTACGGGCTTTTGGATTCAGGGTGACACCAACTAGCCCCCCTGAGACTTTCAGTTAGCAATTTATTTCCTCTAAAGCACGGTCCGCACCCAAAGCACAAAATGGCACACGCAGATTCTTGTTAACAACCCAATTACCTTCGAGGAATTCTTCATATTTCTCAGGGTCTGTTACTTGTAGCATTTGTATTTCAGCAAGGTACAGTGGAATCATTCTGGCGTTGTTATATAGGACGGTCATGAGTAAAAAAGATCTTTGTGAACGACTGCAGTGATGTAAGATGCAGCTGCAAGTGCCCTGTTCGGACCGCTCTAATGAACTGGAGTATGTCCATTATCATTCTCATTTAATATCCGAACACCTGGAATTCTGGAATCTGGCTATTTTAATCCTCAAAGGTCTTCATTTTCCCGATCACATCTAGGGACTTTATGGCCTCTTCCATTCTTGCACTAGCTAATTGGACCTCTTCCTTGGGGCCCGCATCACAAGCACTTCCCAGCTGCCTTACGCATTCCTCGAGTTGCTCCACCTTCTGTGGATCTTGTTAAGTTATTAAGCTCTCTGGTATACTGGGTAAATAGGACCTGCAAGATGATAATAAGAGCTTCCTCTCCTCTCTTCGCGTGATTTCCATCAAGGATTTGCTTCACCGTTTTGGGGTCATACAGCTCAGACGATCGATTCCACTATTCTCAATGAACGAACCGAGTGTTCCAAGTTGTGCCCTGACAACGTGTAGCTCACCAGGACAAAGAATCATAAAACTGAGGTCGTTCCGAGGCATCTGAAGCTTCTTGGCTGGCTGGTACTCGTCTTCTATTTTATGTCGGGAAATAACTTGACAAGGCAAAAAGCTTCTTTAGCCATATTTTTCATGACCATTCCTGAAGGCTTGATACGGACAAACACAATAGATTTTTTAAGAACTGAAAATGTGCTAATATTCTGGATGGGCTTCCTGTGACTTTTTAAAAGCTCTAATTTTGTTACTCGAACAAGAAAAATTTGTGATATTCCTAAATCATCTTATTAAAGAAAATATTTTCGTTTTCATAATCCCTGCAACCAACGAGGTAATTTTTAAAAAAAATTATCTCGATTTTGCAGGCATTATCAACTTTCAATCAACTACTCGGAGCCTCGTTTTCAAGTCCCAGTGGTCACGTGACCAGAAATTGATACATTTAGTCATACACTATTGCATAATTAACACATCCTGATAATCCTCAGCCTCGTTTCCACGCAAGGCGTTTGAAATCGTTTCGTTTTTAAAAAATGCCCTGTGAAAAGCCTCCGTGGAGGTTGCAAAAGTGGCAACGTCATTTTTCTCCTTCTCCTTCCTTCTTGCTTTCTTCACGAAACGCCCACGGAACCGGATATCTTAACATATGCTCTCGGACTATATCTTAGTATTTCATTAAAGCTGATAAACTAAGCCGTTTTCAGATGGATTCTGGGATATTGAGACGACAGTAAAGAAGTGCCCTTGAAAATAGTAAGAGAGGGAGGGAAAGATCTGCTTTACGAAGATATTAAGGCGTTAAAAAGAAAAAAATGTTTGAATATTTTTCAAAAATACTCCAAGAGATATATATGTTATTCACCGGCTGGGAGGTCGACCGACCTAAGCCGGTGAATAACATTTTTATATTTTTCCTACTGAGATTGCTTGGAACTCCTGTCGTACAAAAGTTTCTGGAAAATCTTCCTTCACTCTCCAACCCATGTGTGTTGAAGTAGGACGCGTTCATGTTGATGAAGCGCGCGATCGATCGCAAACCAAGCAGATGACCCAACACTTTTTAGTAATTACAGGGCAATATCAATTCTTCCAGCCTTTTCTAAACTCTTTGAAAAAGTCATGTACAACCGACTGATTAATTTTTTAAATTTGCATAATATCTTATACTCGAAACAATTTGGATCCCGTAATAATCATTCGACTGCATTAGCATTAATTGACTTGATCAACAACATATCTTCAGCTATCGACAGAAATGAAACAACTTTAGGCATCTTCTTAGATCTTTCTAAGGCGTTTGATACTATTAATCATGAAATATTGTGTCAAAAACTGCAACACTATGGTATTCGGGATACTGCTTTGGCGTGGATCAAAAGCTATCTTGATGATCGGACACAATTTGTCCAGTTTGGATCCCATCGATCTTATTTTATGTGGCGTCCCGCAGGGCTCAACTCTTGGACCTCTTTCGTTTATTATTTACATTAATGATCTTCCTAATGTCTCTAGTCTCACTCAATCCTTACTGTTTGCTGATGACACAAGTATCTTTTGTTCCCATAAAGATGCCAACCACCTCGTTTCTATTGTTAACAATGAACTTGCAAAAATAATTATTTGGCTTAAAGTGAATATGTTATCTCTAAATTTGACTAAAACAAATTTTATGATTTTTCATCCAAGGCAAAAGAAAGTCAATGTTAATGTCCCTCTTACTCTGGAAAATACTGTGATCAAGCAAGTCACGGAGACAAAATTTTTAGGTGTTCTTATTGATCAGCATCTCTCTTGGAAACCACATATTGATTTCGTCTCAAAAAAACATTCGAAAAGTGTGGGAATTATTGCGGAAGCCCGCTTTTACCTATCATCCCAAACTTTGATGACCTTGTATTACTCCCTTGTATATCCTTTCTTAATATACTGTAATGTCGCCTGGTCCTCCACCTACTGTTCCAACCTAAACTGTTTTTACCTTTTGCAAAAGCGTCTAGTGCGGCTCATAACAAAAGCTCACTATCTAGCAAATACCGCCCCTTTATTTAGCCAGCTTGACATATTTAGTATTAATTCATTTTCTGTCGCTACCTTTATGTATTCTTATCACCATAATCTTTTGCCTAGTAGCTTTGATGACTTGTTCTTAAGTAGTAATCAAGTCCATCAATACGAAACTCGACTAGCCTGTCAGTATAGACCTCATTTTTGTAGAACAAATAATATATAGATTTAGCCAGGGCTAAAAGCGAAGCTCCAATTAATAAATTTATAATTTAAATCAAAAAATAAACTTTTAATCCACAAATCACTTAACTTAAGGGTACATTCATGTGACTTTTAAGGCTAAGTTATTTTAGAGTGAAACATCTTACATCGAATTGATAACCTTATATGAACACCCAAAAAATAGCAAACATCTTCGATCACATTCAAGATCACAGTAGATTAGGCCTCGAAAACAAATTCTTGGAAAACAAATCACGCCGAATTTTTTTGCGTTCGACAGGTTTACTTTACAAATTCTTGCCAAAAAATCTGGGGGTGTTTAAACCAACCTTCTATAATTTTTATACATCACATTTGAGGTGAAACAGTACTATTTATCATACAGACCTCGGACAGAATGCAGTATTTCACAATTTTTCAAGGCAAATTACACTCCGTCAATATTCAAGACGATCAATCGTAAAGCGAAACCATTCAAAAATTTCCAAAATCACCCATATGGCCAGCCGGTTCTCGTTTCTATAGTGCGAGCTGTCAGTGTGGTCGAGTGTTTGAATGAACTTTAATAGAGTTAAGCTTCAACATAATAGCTAATTTATTATTATTATTTTTTGTTATTTAATGGTTTCAGTTCTAACGATGTGTAATCTTATAAAGCGTTTGATACGCGCGACATTTTTGAGCACTCCTGCAAGCGATGTTCATGAACGATGAAAACAAACGGCACAGACAGGCGATTAAAATTGCAAGAGAGACTACTAACAATCAAAAAAAGAAATATAATTCGGTGAAACATTTACAGAGATAACAATTTTCATTAATGAAGACAAGTATTAAAGTGTCTCTAAAAATCCTGAGTCTCGGCGTGAAGCTTTATAAGCCGGCTTCCCGGCGCGGGTGTTTACTGTTTTCCAAGGTGAACTCCTCGAAGCAAGAAAATCGCTCAAAGTTTTCTTTCTACAGCCAAATTTATAACTAAATATTCTTCGGAACGTATTCTTTCTATCTGTGGTGAGCAAATATATCTGAAGGCTTTTTAAAGTTCTGTAAGCTTATATCAAACCGTTCAAACCTGATACTAGGTCAGATCATTGACTCAAACTACGGCTACAAACGTGCATAAACTTGCCGCATAAACTGTCAGCGTGAACTGTGCAAGACTTCATGAAATTAGATACATAAAAAACAAACATCAAATACAATAGTTACTCAGGCTTACCATTCGAGATTCAGTTCCTGAAAGCTATCAAGGAAGGCCACAGTTGCTTGAGACTTTTAAACCCTCTTACGCATTAAGCAAGGTGAAAAACGAAAACGATGCCATCCGAAATTGAATTACCAAATTTTGACAAGCTACGCGTTTCTCAACCAAAAACCCAGTAAACAAACCAGCCATGAATAACAGAAGACTCTTGATAGCAGCTGTATTTCATTTTGTACATCCAGAAGAAAAAGACAGTTGAAAACATCACAAGTTGACACAAAACTCTTCAGCTTCAGCTGTCAAAGTAAACAATTTTCAAGATGCTGCATAATTTTTTCGCATGAACTCACCTGTCAAATTTTGACCAATCAGAGTATAAAAATTGGACGTAGAGCGTGACCAACGCGTGACCATGGTAAGATAAGGTCTTCCCCGCCTGTACTTTTAAAAAAACTGGCTGAATTTTCGCTTCCGAAGTCAGTTTGAAATCAAAATGCTAACAGTGCGGGCCCATAGTGACATAAACACAACATAATTGATATGAACCCTTGGAAAAAATAAACTTGAGCCTGCGATCATTTCAAACTGGTAATTTGTCAGCGGATAACTTCAAAAAAATACTCGACCTCGATGGGTCGACACTTGAGCCCGCGCTACGGTCAGGTGATACTGGTCAGCGGATGCTCTGTTTTGACAGCTGTCAATTGATCACAACATTGGTGTGCAATTAGTTTTCTCTTGGGCTCCGAAACTAGCTAAAAGTGTGAGAGTAAACATTGGTTGTCGTGTGGTGCGGACGGACGGTCGGCGGTCGGTGTGCGGTCACGTGATTACCAAATTTTCTAGGATGGGTAGATTTACTAAGCTATGGGGCTCCGCCCACTATGGAGCTCCGCTATAAAGCAATTCGGTATCCTTTACCGAGGACCAAAAATCTGGAATTCGTTGCCTGTTTCACTAATTAGCTCTCCTTCTATATTTGTTTGTTTTTTTTTTTTAATTAAAGAATTATCGCCTGACAGCCGATCTGTCGCTTAATTTTCTCATCTTGTTCACTCTGCACTCAGCCATGAATTTAGTTCACTAGATAGTTGAAGGAAGCCTATTGATATAAGCTTCAAGCTTCGTTAGGCTTCCTTGTCACATTAATTTTATAATTTAATTAACAACTTCTATTCATATTGTATAAGGTTTTGTGAGTGACTAAATATATAAATAAATAAAATAAAATAACCAAAACAAAACATTACAACATGATTTTTAGCTCGGTAATTTATATTATGGCACTTACTGCTTTCTTTTAGAATAAAGAAAGGTTTTTGTGTCTTGCTAAACAATTCATAATCTGAGTGTTAAACAAGGATAAAGAAAAACTGCACAAAGGCTTTGTAAAAAGAGCTAATTATACATACCAATTTGAAGGTTTTGAATTGAATTCGAATAAAAGAAGGCGGCGATCGATGTGAGTAACAATGGGCTATCGCATTTAATATCCGTACCCCCCCAGCTGATTGGCTAAAATTGCATTCACCCCTGAAGACTTCCGTAAAATATGGGTTTACCCCTGAAGAATTGGGTTATATCCCTGAAGAATATGGGTTTACCCCTGAAGAATTTTGTGAAAAAGAAGGCTTCACCCCCAAAGAATTCCATATTTTTTTACTCTACCCCTAAAGAAATCCTCAATTTGTATAACGTACCCCTGAAGAATTCCATGGTTCCTCAACCTGGAGCGGAAGGGGGGGGGGAAGGTTGATATTAAATGCAATAGCCCAATGCAAGTTATAAATAAAGAAATGAAAACGGCGATTACCGACTGCTGGAAAAATGATTCGTGTTGTTTATTGAAGATTGAAGGCTAAATGCAATCATTGAAAACAACTTTTTCTGATAAGTAGAAAACTAGCGAGGCAAAAATTCAATAAAAAACGGCAGAATCTAGATTCTTACAATAAAAATGGAAAACAAAACTTCAAACAGAAGAAAACTGTCCAATAAACGCACAGGCAGCCCGAACTCTGTGGAGTTCGTTGGACTTTGAATTTATAAGAGAATGTATGAAAATGAACAAAATACGTCCTAAATCCCAATTTTGGACAAAAATAGAAATAAAAATGACTTACCTTGTGTTTGTGTTTTGTTATTTACTGTCTCTTCACCTCTAGAGCCATTTGGAAGCCGTTTTATCGACGTTTAAGGTTTTGAGTTGTGCTAACAGTAACAAAAATGGGAAGGCTGGGGACTCTGAAGCCGACCGTTCCAGCTCAAAGCTCCATAAATCCAATAAAATTGGTCCAAACTAGCCAAAATTACCGTCAAAGGATCTGTCGCTAATTTGTCTTTCCCTTCTATGATATGCTTCTCATGGGAGTCTCAGATTTTATCATAACCGCTAGCGAAAAGCTTGATTTTAAACTTTTTCCATCAGAGCTTTCTTTCTCGGGATACGTATGACCGGGCTCTTGGACGTGACGTAATTAACGGTCGCTCAAAGCTCACAGCGACACTTTGCCTCCCTCCGGGGGCGGGCACAGTGCATCGCCAGTGTCATCGTGAAAATGACGGTTTTTGCTCATTCACAAACGGGTTAGCGGGCAAGATCGTAAAATACCGCCCGCTCTCGGAACCAATCAGATTGTAAGATTTGGAGGATTCCTCCCGCTCACAAGCTCGGAAAAAAAATAAATGTGTAATGTTTTTTTACGGTCTGTCCAAATATGACAACTTTGAATGAAATTTCAGGAGTCATCACCAGTCCTTTCTATCCCAGACATTATTCAACTAACCAAAGCTGCAGCTGGGAAATCAGGGCAAGAAAAGGAAAACGAATTATATTCATTATTGAAGACATGGATTTTTCTTGGTGGTGCAGTAGAGTATGGTATCAACGCCAACAAAAAGATTTCTTAAAATTCATTTCCATATTCGCATATAATATTATGGTTTTATTTCTCGTTCATTCGGAACCAATCGGTCAATATATTCATAAAACACCACCGTGTATCTCCCTCGAAAACCATATCCGATTTCAGACCAAAATGGGCAAAGTCTATAACCGTTTTCAAACTAAAACGGCGCAAAAACCATACCAATTTCTTTCTAA
The DNA here is from genome assembly GCA_942486035.1 of Porites lobata. Lineage (NCBI taxonomy): Eukaryota > Metazoa > Cnidaria > Anthozoa > Scleractinia > Poritidae > Porites > Porites lobata. Next base: position 12,360 of record CALNXK010000630.1, on the reverse strand, counting down.
AGGACAATAATTCTTTCTAGAATAATTTGAATAATCACTCGTGGTTTCCCCATTTTCCCTCAGTTCTTCAATCTGTCTTGCTAACTTATAGTGAAGATCCTCTCTCGGTCATGGTCATATACCTTTAGATTTTCACTGCTTCCAGGTTCTTGACCCTGAGAAAGCAAATTTTGTATGAAAACAGGTGTCTAATCCACTATGTAAACTTTTAGTTGAAAATAACTTAGGAGAGAACAGCATAAATAGCTGATCGATCGCGTAAAGCCGGATGATGTATACTAGCTTTTTTAACAGTCCCTTCTTATTACCATTTTAATTTATACGGGGGCATTTTAACCAAAAATTTGAACATTTTTCTATCTCTTCTTCACTAAAGCCAGCACCAGGAACGTCGCCTGGAATACCATCGACTTGATCGACCACCGTGTTAGTTATTTTAAATTTGCCGCAAGGGCAAAAGGCTCACTTCCATGCAACGTTCGGTTTTTTTTCTAACTTGCGATCAGCAGGTTAGTATTTTTTCTGGAATCGGAAAATTATAGACTTTCTTTGTTTTTTGGGGCTCCATTTTCGCCAAAGAAATCTCTCCTGCAAGAGCCAAACATGTACGCGAACAGTCGAGTTTGCGGGTAAACTTCGTCGTATAAGAAGATCTCGAAAGCAACGCGATAAATACTGGCCTCTTGCTGGGCACAAAAATATTTTTTGTGCCAAATCACAGACTGAGGGCCACTAGTTCATCAGTTTTACTGTCATCTGTCGTGTTTATTCTATTAGTTCTAAATATTTTAATTACGATCGAGGGCTACTAGTTCATTAGTTTTTACTGTCATGTGTTACCCTCATTAAATAAAGTTGTTACTTACTTACTTACATTCGAATAAGACCTAACACTGGTTCGTCAAGGGTAGCATCCCAGGGGCTCTCTCGCCCGACCTTGAACACTTTTCCCGCGGTTCCTTTTTGGTTTTGACTCAACTGACCGCCCCTGGGTCCACGAGGATTTTTTTACCAAAGAAATAATAATAATTTTAAAAGTAATAACGATCATAATTAATGTTGCTTTGTTTGTGAATTTTCCTAATGTAGCTATTCTTCACATGGGTTTTCATAACAAAGAAAGACATCCTAAACTACAGAACAATTTTTTTATGCAGAGTAAACGCAGGCGCCTAATGCCCTCTAAAATATTCGTTTCAGTCACGGAACAGACTCTTAAAAACATCGTAAGAATGCAGTCAATAGGCCCTTTTGCAGCTTGCCATTCACGTGGTACAAAACCCCAGTGCTGGAGAGCAAAAGTCGCACTGGGACAAGACAAACAAAGGAAATTACCATTTAAAATTCATGAATGCCGTTTGTTTGACATGTCCCAGTGATCTCCAGCAGGGCGGTTTTGTACCACGTAAATGGCTAGCTGCAGGGCCTATTGTCTGTGACTTGTTCACAGCATAATCTCGATAATTTAAAAACGTTATTTCATACACAAACCAAAAAAAGGTTCTGCGCATCCCAAAATTATTAACTCCTTCCTTTCCGCATTTGGTTTTGATCTAATTCCTTCTTTCTACTTACGCTCGGTCCATCTATATTGCATGCAGTCTGTCCCAATATGGCAACCCTGAATGAGACATCAGGAATTCTTACCAGTCCTTACTATCCAAGGCGTTGCCCTTCGAACGTGAAATGCAGCTGGAAAATTATAGCAAGTAAAGGAGAACGCATTTTGCTGTTCATTGAAGACATTCATATGGAGAGCTGTGGTTCATCTTGCACGTGTGGCTACCTGAAAATACAAAATGGCTCATCCTCCGATGGCATTTCAAGCAGGCGAAGATGTAGATACTATAAAGACCGTGGAATAGTATACCATTCGGTAAAAGATGTCCTGACGGTGACCTTTGTTTCTGATAGTGGTACTTACCGGCGGTACCGTGGATTTAGGGCAACTTACATCAAAGTGAAATATAATGAAACAAACACAGGTAAGTTATATAAAAATTGGCTTTAGCAAAGTTAAAGTTAAAGTTAACGCGAAGTTAAAGGTTTATGGGCAGGTGATCAGGTGATCAGGTGATCAACTTTCAGCAAGTTAGATATTTGAAAACATTATTGCCTTATAACAGGCTTACAGCAACTGTAACACTCAAATACTTTACACAGTAAAACAACACAAACCAAAATTAATGTTGATGAAATGCCAACAATTTTCATTCTTCCCATGATGTTGAAAGACTTTTGTTGCGAATCTCCTATTCTTTATGTTTATCTATTGCAACCCTTCCGCTTGAGTTTCTTGTTTTTCGTTCACAGACAAATTACTCTTTGATTTTGAATTATAAATCCAAATCATGTTTATT